>JAXCGZ010006554.1:0-20000 GCA_037179515.1 Halocaridina rubra
GAATAAAGTTTTAAACTACTTTAAAAACCCAGATAATCTTGATGAAATCCCAGAAACAAGGAGATCCCCATACATGTCATAACTGTAGTAAAAAGAGAGGAAAAGAAACACAGAGAAAGTAAAAGTCGTCCTAGACAGAGAAAACGAAAGTCGTCCTATCCATTGGTCTCTGAATAGTAATATAATATGAAAGTAACACATGTTTTGTTTCAGGAGTAGTTTTTAAGGCTTAATTTTAAGACAAATCAATGCCTCTAATAATGATAGGAATAGAATTTATGAAGGTAAGGTCTCTTATAGAAATTACTGTTGATGTTATGGTCTATTGCATTTTACATGTTTATACATGCTAATACTCTACTTAATTGTTTGCTAATGTTCTAAATGAGTCATAATTCTACTGTAATTAACTCGATTTTGTCTTTTAAAGAAACGAGAGAAGTAGATGAATTAATGTTTTGATTTAAACTGACTTTTTGATCTTAATTAATGTTTAATATTAGTTTCACACTGGAATTATGTTGTTTAAATATAAAAAAATGTTTGTATTACAGATTTCCAACAAGGAAATAGACCCTGCATGCTCTAGTTGTCTGTAAAAGTACTCTATATATGTTATGTTTGTATAATTTGTTTAGGATTCATAGAAATAGGAATTCTTAGAAAATAGCTTAATTAATTCGGCCCCATTTCTATTGTAAACTAATGTTAGCTAGGATATGTCCAAGAGCTCCCGGAAAATTAGCCCATGCTTCGACTGAAATAAGAGATATTTCAGTTTTGGTTGGGAGGGATGTCGTATGACTTCCGTCATGCTGAAGCCAGTCCGTCATGCTGAAGCCAGAATCTGAAACTTGTAGCAGATCTTGAGGGGTAACGGTTGGTCGAGGGCACAGATATTTTATTACAATGTTTGTAGAAAGTGTCAAGGAGATATATGACCGGAACCGTGAGACTTAGGATCTGGCATCGAGAAGGGCAGGAAAGGCCAGGAAGTTAGCCATTTCCTAAACCACAGGAAACATAAGCAAGTGTTTCGTACGCAGGTACAGGCCCTGGAGAGATGCCCAATAACTCCTCCCCGGAAGTAGGAGGGATTCCACTTTGAACCTGGCATTGATTAGCTGGACTAGATCTCACTGATTTCATTGGAGAATTGGATGTTAAGCCACGCCCTGCCCCTGGGGGTATTTAAAGAGCCACCCAGGGCAGAGACAGTTAGTTAGAACTTTGCCAGGGGCACGAATAGATCATAGATTGTGATAGTCATAGGGTGGGGGCATTGAGGCGTCGGATGTGTTGTACTCTAGAATAAATATAAGCAAAGGATTCACTGCGTGTCCATTCTTACCTTGTACCCGTCTGGTACTAATAATTATAATCTAATAATTAATACGTAGGAGGAAAAGCCCTACGTCAGTGGTGACGCTCGGTGGGATAATAATAAAATCCCTACGTCAACCGTTCACGTCTTCAATGAAAAGAGTTTATATAGGTAGCAAATGCGATGTTTTCATTAAAGAGTAGTACTCCTAAATATACTCTTAAGAACAGTTATAAAACAGAAAGTATGATAAATGTATTTCAAAAGAATAGAAATTAAAAGAATATAAAAGAACACGAGAAAAAAACTAAACAGAACCTCTTGATACAAAAAAAATAAAAAATAATAGGAAAATAGATGATTCATATTATCTCATATTGTATTACAAAATCAACATTACGCAATAATTAGGTAACTGGGGGGGGGAAGAACGTTAACACAGTGGTTTAAATTACTCGATCCGGGTAGCGCAAGGAAGGGAATCCAGCCTTCATGCCTCACCTCCAGTTGGTCTGTGTCCAGCACCATTACTAACTGCGACACATAAAACGTAGAAACAAAATTGAATAATAAATAACTCGGTCAATTGGCAATTTCATTACACACACACACACACACACACACACACACACACACACACACACAGAAAAGTGGCTAATGAAATTCAGTACTTCAAAATGTAAGGTAATGAGAATGGGTACAAGTGCAAGAAGGCTCAAGCTTGACTACTCGGTGGCTGGAGTACAACTTTAAGAGACAGAAAATGAGAGAGATCTAGGAGTAAACATACTGGAAGATTTGTCTCTAGAAATACATATAAATGGCATAGTAAGGGCAGCATATGCATTCTTATCAAATGTAAGGGTAGCCTTCAGGCACATGGACAAGGAAATGTTCAGAAATATTTATGTAACCTATGTGAGGCCAAAACTCGAATATGCAGCCCCCTTTTGGAATCCGCACTTGAAAAAGCACATAGCTAAGCTTGAAAAAGTTCAAAGACATGCCACGAAACTGGTGCCGGAAATACGCAATCTCAGTTATGATGAGAGGCTGAGGGAATTAGACTTACCATCACTCGAAGCTAGAAGAGTAAGGGGGGTTATGGTGACAGTCTTTAAATTCCTTCATGGTTATGATAGAGTGGATAGGGATCGATATTTCGATATGGCTGGCTCTAGAACTAGAGGTCATAGTTTGAAGCTTCGTAAGAAAAGTTCTTTGCAGGATGTAAGGAAATACTTTTTCAGTGTAAGAGTAGTTGATAATTGGAATTGGCTAAGCGAGGAGGTAGTTAATGCTATCTCAATCCATAGTTTTAAGGACAGGTATGATAAGTATCACTAAGTCTAAAATGGAACCGATCAGGAGACGGGAAGATACGAGCTTTGGGCTCTTTCCCATAAACACAATTAGGTAATCACAATTAGGTAATCACACACACACACACGAGATTACTGCTTGGAATGTCCAGATTAAGGAAAACATTGAACAGTTCAGAAAAGAGTTTCAGGAGCTGAATATGGAAAATGATGCCATGAAAACTTCCTTTGCAGATGCACTAAAGGGAAATGTGGCAGTAAAAGAGGCTGTAAAGGTAGTGGCACTGGAAAACATACAAACAGTTGACTATAAAGAGACAGTAATTGAAAAAATGAAAGACGTTGTGATGGAAAGGATCAGACAGGCACTTGATAAGGAGAAGACAGTGGTAATCTCAGGCATAAGCGAGTCCCAGGAGCCAGCATGGCAGGGGAGACTTGAAGAAAATAAAGCTAGGGTTGTAGACCTGATAAGAAAGCTTGGAGTAGTATGTGGTCCTGAGGATATTGTAAACATACACCAACTAGGTAAATATTCGAGGGAAGGAAAGCCGAGACCAACAAAAGTAACCTTTGAGAGAGGGGAAACATGTAGGGAAATATTGTTTAGAAAAAAGTCTAAAAGACCTTCAAGAATTCAAAGAAGTGTTCATTAGACGATACAGAACACAGGAAGAGATGGGAAAGATAAAAAACTTGTTGCAAGAGGCAAGAAGGTTAAATGATGAAAGAAATGAAGAAGAGAAGAAAAATTTTCATTACAGAGTTCTTCCAGACAAAGGGGAGATAAAGAAGATAATGACAGAAGATCAGGGGATGGGGCCTCATTAAGATTGTTATACACAAATGCTGATGGATTAGCTGGTAAGGCAGTAGAATTAAAAGATAGGATTCACAACAGTAAGGCAGATATAGTAGCAATTACAGAGACTAAGTTGAGTGAGGACATAAACAGTGCCACAGTTTTTCCTAAGGACTTCAGAATACTAAGGGTTGAAAGATCTGAGAGGACTGGTGGAGGGATAGCACTGCTCATAAGTGAAAGGATTCAAGTCGAAGAAATAAACTTGGCTATAGAAAGTGAGTTCAAGGAATTTCTTGTTGCTCGCATAAATACTGGGTCAGAGAGCATTATAATAACTGTTGTATGCAACCCACCAAGGAACCAAAATAGACTTGAAGTTTATGAGGAAAGTCATATAGGTACTATTGAAGTCATAAACTCAGTTGTTAACATGGCACGGGAAAAAAAATGTAGGATATTGATTATGGGAGACTTTAATCATAAAGAGATAGATTGGATAAATCTTGACCCACACAGTGGTGAGGACTCATTCGGGGCAAGATTCCTAGATTGCGTACAAGGGAATTTCCTACACCAACATGTAATGGAACCAACAAGGGCCAGGGGTGGGGATGAGCCATCACTACTTGATCTAGTGTTCACAGATAATGTGTTGGATATTGAAAAAATTGAGTATGAACCACCAATTGGAAAGAGTGACCACTGTGTGTTGTTGATGGAGTATATCATTGAAGATATTCTTCCTGAGAGTAGAGGCACTGAGGACATGAGGAGGAACTATCCGAAAGGAGATTACATCAAAATGAATGAGCTTTTTGCAGTTATTGACTGGAGAACCTTATTTTACAACAAATCTGTACAAGAAATGTATGACATCTTTTGTGAGAAATATGAGAAGATAGTAGATTGCTGCATACCTGTCACCAAAGTAGGTGTAATTCATGCCAGAGAGAAATGGTTCGATAATGGGTGTAAAAGAGCTAAGGAGTGGAGAGACAAATGCTGGAAAAGGTATAGGAGGAGAAAAAACATAAATGCCTGGCAAACCTACAAAAGAGCAAGAAATGACTACCTAAGTAAAAAGAGAGAGGCAGAGAGAGACTATGAAAGGGACATCACCAGGAAGGCTAAAGAAAATCCCAAGCTTTTCCACAGTTTTATCAGAGGAAAACTGAAGGTAAAAGAACAGGTTTTAAGGCTAAAGAGAGCGGATGGAAGCATCACTGAGACGGATGAAGAGATCTGCAAAGAATTGAACAAGGAGTTTCAGTCAGTATTTACAGTAGAAAATACCCCACCCCCTCAGATTGCAGTGATAGAAGCTCAAGGGCCGGTATTAGAGAACATCAACCTTACAGCCACAGAGGTATGCAAAGCGCTGATGGATTTAGATGTTCATAAAGCTACAGGTCCTGATGACATATCCCCTCATGTGCTTAAAAAATGCGCAAACACAATATCAGTGGCACTAAGTATCATATTTAAGGAGTCACTGGAGTCGGGGGAGATTCCAAGATGCTGGAAACAAGCAAATGTGATACCTATCTTCAAAAAGGGAAGGAGGGATACGGCTCTGAACTATAGACCAGTTTCCTTGACCAGCATAGTTTGCAAAGTTATGGAGAAACTACTAAGGAAACATATCTCTCTTCACTTGGAATCCTTCAACTTTTTGTCAGTGAGGCAACATGGCTTCAGAGAAGGTAGATCAACAGTAACAAAGTTATTAGAATTTTATGATGAGGTAAGCCAAATCTTACAGGAAAGAGAGGGCTGGGCAGATTGCATATTCCTAGACTTCCAGAAAGCGTTTGACACTGTTCCACATGGGAGACTTATTAGGAAGCTGCAATCAATGGCTAGAATAGGTGGAAATGTTTTGGAATGGATAAAAACTTACTTAGAAGGAAGGGAACAGAGGGTTAGAGTAAGACACTCAGTGTCTGAATGGAGAAGAGTTAGTAGTGGAGTTCCACAGGGTTCAGTTTTAGGGCCACTTTTGTTCCTTGTATATGTAAATGACCTACCAGAGTCTGTAAATTCATTCATGAATATGTTTGCAGATGATGCAAAGATTGTGAAGAAAGTAAAAAACGAGAACAATGGTAGAGAACTTCAGGAGGATCTAAATAATCTGCATGAGTGGTCAAAAAAGTGGCTAATGAAATTCAATACTTCAAAATGTAAGGTAATGAGAATTGGTACAAGTGCAAGAAGGCTCAAGCTTGACTACTCGGTGGCTGGAGTACGACTTCAAGAGACAGAAAATGAGAGAGATCTAGGAGTAAACATACTGGCAGATTTGTCTCCAGAAATACATATAAATGGCATAGTAAGGGCAGCATATGCATTCTTATCAAATGTAAGGGTAGCCTTCAGGCACATGGACAAGGAAATGTTCAAAAATATTTATGTAACCTATGTGAGGCCAAAATTCGAATATGCAGCCCCCTTTTGGAATCCGCACTTGAAAAAGCACATAGCTAAGCTTGAAAAAGTTCAAAGACATGCCACGAAACTGGTGCCAGAAATACGCAATCTCAGTTATGATGAGAGACTGAGAGAATTAGACTTACCATCACTCGAAGCTAGAAGAGTGAGGGGGGATATGGTGACAGTCTTTAAATTCCTTCATGGTTATGATAGAGTGGATAGGGATTGATATTTTGATATAGCTGGCTCTAGAACTAGAGGTCATAGTTTGAAGCTTCGTAAGAAAACTTCTTTGCAGGATGTAAGGAAATACTTTTTCAGTGTAAGAGTAGTTGATAATTGGAATTGGCTAAGCGAGGAGGTAGTTAATGCTATCTCAATCCATAGTTTTAAGGACAGGTATGATAAGTATCACTAAGTATAAAATGGAAGCGATCAGGAGACGGGAAGATACGAGCTTTGGGCTCTTTCCCGTAAACACAATTAGGTAATCACACACTAACGAAATTCAATACTTCAAAATGTAAGGTAATGAGAATGGGTACAAATGCAAGAAGGACCAAGCTTGACTACTCGGTGGCTGGAGTTCAACTTCAAGAGAGAAAATGAGAGAGATCTAGGAGTAAACATACTGGCAGATTTGTCTCCAGAAATACATATAAATGGCATAGTAAGGACAGCATATGCATTCTTATCAAATGTAAGGGTAGCCTTCAGGCACATGGACAAGGAAATGTTCAGAAATATTTATGTAACCTATGTGAGGCCAAAACTCGAATATGCAGCCCCCTTTTGGAATCTGCACTTGAAAAAGCACATAGCTAAGCTTGAAAAAGTTCAAAGACATGCCACGAAACTGGTGCTAGAAATACGCAATCTCAGTCATGATGAGAGGCTGAGGGAATTAGACTTACCATCACTCGAAGCTAGAAGAGTGAGGGGGGGGATATGGTGACAGTCTTTAAATTCCTTCATGGTTATGATAGAGTGGATAGGGATGGATATTTTGATATAGCTGGCTCTAGAACTAGAGGTCATAGTTTGAAGCTTCGTAAGAAAAGTTCTTTGCAGGATGTAAGGAAATACTTATTCAGTGTAAGAGTAGTTGATAATTGGAATTGGCTAAGCGAGGAGGTAGTTAATGCTATCTCAATCCATAGTTTCAAGGACAGGTATGATAAGTATTACTAAGTATAAAATGGAAGCGATCAGAAGACGGGAAGATACGAGCTTTGGGCTCTGTACCGTAAACACAATTAGGTAATCACGCGCGCACGCGCGCGCGCGCGCGCACACACACAAGCAATTCTTAAAGAGGAGAAATAACGAAAAGTGTTCATCAACATAGCAAACCAAATTTTGATGTTCGATATTCGTGCGATGTGATCAGTTTTGTGTCACGGACACCCTTCACTATTAAGGAGTAGGACGGTGCTTTCTTGCAAAGGACGTCGGTTTTGGCAAGTACGACCGTTACCATGAGCAAATGCCCTTTTTTAACTTCAGACCGTGGCGGGCCTCGAACCCACAACCTGACAAATCATAACTGGGAGCGTTACTATTTGGCTACGGCCACGGCCAAGTGGTAAGACCCTTTAGTTATATTATAGTAATAATAACTATTAAAAATAACCTGAAGGAGTAAATTGATTAATGTATAATAATTGTTGTTAGACCGAGTTGTTGTTAAGAGATAATAAGAATTAAAAAGTCTCATTTCGGTGTTTTGCATATGATCATAGATACAAAACGTCATTAATATAAAAGTTTTTTTTTATTGTACAGAAATTACACAATGGAATTAACTCTGTTGTTGTACATGTGTTCATGTTGATAATACCAGAGAAAACAAACTCTTGAAACAAAACCTATGTATGGTAGTAATAACAAGAACATCCAATTCTGAATTGGAATAAATCTACCCAGTCTATCTATATATCTATCCTTATATTCGTCTATTTAAATGCTAGATTTAGTCATGTCTGATATTTTAATAATGTAAAATTTGAATAAATATGATTTGGTATACGGTATATTTCATCCTATAAAAAAGCAAGAATAATTCAATATAGATTCTCATAATTACTATTCATATATAGGCCTGTTTTGTCTCCCAAAAAGTTCTGAGCTAAATTTCATGTTCCATTTGTTTTCTTAGCAAATGTAGTACTAATAATTTCAAAATCTCTCTCTTTGGGAATGGAAGACATTTTTTAAAAAGGGACCTAAAAATAAAACACTTTGTGAACCTCTTCTATACCTATTGTAACTTACGCTTCTCTATGGTTAGGTTAAACTTGATGATTCGCTTAAACCTTATGATTAGATTACATTACGAGTAAGTTAAACATTATGATTAGGCCTAAGTTTGAAATAATAATTAGGCTTTTTGTTTTTAACGAAAAATAGTCTCAACAATGAGTGCCTAAAGTTGAAAATAACAGAAACCCAATTTGAAATCGCATCTTTCGCTTATCTCAAGCGTGGTATAATTAATGATGCAAAATTCTCATATGAATTTCTTCACACGCTGAAGTAGGCTTATTCTGTCAAACAACTGTTACATCTAGGTAAAGTGTTGAAGCTCATGTGTATAGATTTAATGTCTTGCATCAGTCTAATAATAATGATGATGACCATCCAATAATATATTATTATTATTATTATTATTATTATTATTATTATTATTATTATTATTATTATTATTATTATTATTATTATTATTATGTAAGCATTTACTTTCACACCCCCAACGAGTGAAATGAAAATAAAAAAAACTGAAAAGTATATATAGAAATTATATAATTTGTTTGGGTATATATATAAATTATATAAGAAGCAAAAATTTTCATTAGCAACTAGTTTATTATCTGGGGATAAAGTAACCTTACTAATGCAACCAAATCATTTTATGACAATAAATTTCATGTTTTTCCGATTAGTCGTGTAGAAGCAAACATTTACTTTACTACTACTACTACTACTACCAATACATACATATACCGTGGCTGTTTCCCCTTTAAAGGTGGGGTAGCCGACATCAAAAAAGAAACAGTTTGGGGAGCAGTTATACTCCCCTCTACCCTCCCTCTTCTTTGATGCCTCACAGGAGGTTGGTACAAGGAGGGGGGGATTCCTAGTCCCCGCACCCCGTCCACTTTTAGTCGCCTTTTACGACACGCAGGGAATACGGTGAGGCTATTCTTTGATGTTATGCCCGCCCCACAGGACACTTGATCAATGCAGCATTCTTGGCACATGCTTTCGCGGCCAAGCTCCACATCCAAACCTGGAATGAGTTGAGTAAAACTAACCTATCAATGAAGACATTCTTGGCAAATGCTTTCGCTGTTGTTCGTCCTACGACGGTCATAGAATTTCACCTCTCGCGTCGTAGTACGGATGCCCCCGACAGTCTCTTCTAATCATTATCTCGGTCCCCAGAGCCAATCAGAAATGAGACCGAGATCATCTTTCATTATTCCATGCAGTTATCTTTCGGGCATAGGTTTGAAAACTAAAAATTATTATCAATGAGAGAAATGAATTTGTAATGTATGGCAAGTGGTTGGCCGCATGGTGAATGCTAGGCCCTGAAACGAACTTAGTTGACTGTCCCTAACCAGCAATGAGCGGCAAGAGCAAACGCTCTGAAACCATGGATATGGTGAGATGTATGTCTAATTTATTCTTGGTGTTAGGTATACATGTCAATCTACCTCGATATTTTCACTAACTTTCATTTTACTTTTTTTTTTTTTTAAAGTAGTAGTAGTCTCCGCGGCAAAATGGCAGCGTCCGCGACCCCGAGGCGGCAGGTCGAGGGCCCCCGCCCCGCCACGGACCGAGGCCAGCAAGGGCACACACCCAGGGCAACGATCACATTTGCCAAAACAAGTCCCTCGCAAGAAGGCAAACGCCCCAGCCCCCAGTAGAAAAGGGAGCTCGTGAAGCAAAACCGAATCCATCCAATAATAATAATAATAACAATAATAATAATAATAATAATAATAATTCAAAAGTTCACATCAATATATATATATATATATATATATATATATATATATATATATATATATATATATATATATATATATATATATATATATATATATAAACATACATACATACATACATACAACACATAAACACATTATCAATAGGCATACGACGATTTTTGTTTAATAAGTTTCTTGTGTTATTTAAAATGCCGATTTATCATTACTATTATTATTATCATCATCATCATTATTATTATTATTATTATTATTATTATTATTATTATTATTATTATTATTATTATTATCATTATTATTATTACAGTACTGGCGGTACAACAGAACAGCCATGCCAACAACCTGGCCAAGCTAGGAAGAGGTGGATCCCATAATTTCTTTTAAAAAAGTAAAACAAGGGTAGTAGCAATACTAGAAATAGAAAATAGTAGTAGTGGTAGTAGTAATACTAGCAGCACGTCGGAGATTGAACAGAGAGTCTCAAAGGTCTCTCTCTCTCTCTCTCTCTCTCTCTCTCTCTCTCTCTCTCTCTCTCTCTCTCTCTCTCTCTCTCTCTCTCTCTCTCTCTCTCTCTCTCTCTCTCTCTCTCTCTCTCTCTATCTATCTATCTATCTATCTATCTATCTATCTATCTATCTATCTATCTATCTATCTATATATCTATATATCTATGTGTGTGTGTGTGTGTGTGTGTGTGTGTGTGTGTGTGTGTGTGTGTGTGTGTATGAAACTTAACACTTTAATAAATATTAAATGTTATTCTTTGTATTCTTGTAATACTCTTGAAAGAATGACTCTCCGGCAACCGAACAAAGCTTACACAGATTGGTTTCTGAGGCCAAGAATCTCAACTCATTCATTATATGGGTTGATAATTATGTTTCCTGTTAGGAAACATGTATTTAAAAAGTTCATGAACGATAAAATATTTTGGAATATAAAATATTATAAATATCTTGATATATTATCATATATTAAGAATACATACATACATTATATATATATATATATATATATATATATATATATATATATATATATATATATATATATATATATATATATATATATATGATTCGGTTGATTCGGTTTTACGTCACGAACTCCCTTTTCTACTAAGGGCTAGGACGGTTGCCTTCTTACGAAGGACTTGTTTTGGCAGATGTAATCGTTACCCTGAGTGTATGCCCTTACTAACCTCAGTCCGTGACGGGGCGCGAACCCTCGACCTGCCGCCTCAGAGTCGCAGACGCTACCATTTTGCCACGGAGACTATATATATATATATATATATATATATATATATATATATATATATATATATATATATATATATATATATATATACTCGTCAAAGGTAGATTTCTCAAGTTCGAAGTGACGAGCCTGATAAACAAATATTCGATCCCTCCGCGGGCCGTTAGGCAGGGCATCCAGCCCTAATCCCTACAGCAAATCTCTGTGTCCACTCCAAGTAAATGGAGACTAATGGCGATACTTTAAACGTAAAAAAAAAATCATATTAACATGATAGAGAGTTAAAAAGTTTCCACAAAACAGATTAACCTACTAAAAAGAGTTAATATAATACATTATTTTTTGAGGAAATTCTGCGTACAATCGCGAATAAAAGACACGGTCCGTCCTCAACTAACATCACTTAATTCACTTTTACACCATTTTTCTCTTTATCTCTTCTTCTTCTTCTTCTCTTTTCCTTTCTTCCACGTTACTTCTCTCTCTCCCTTCGTTTATTATTTTCTACTTTAACCTCCAGCATTCATGGAGTGCTACAGAGAGAGAGAGAGAGAGAGAGAGAGAGAGAGAGAGAGAGAGAGAGAGAGAGAGTAATAATAATAATAATAATAATAATAAATCTTTATTTCCAACGTACATTGGGTATTCAAATAAGATGCATATATATTCCAGATAGACATCTGTGGTGTACGATATAGACATACTAAAACAAACAAATCATAAAGATGAGTGTACCATTAAAATTTACAAGTAAAATCTTCCTTTAAGAGTAACTTCTTAAGATTATATTTAAAAGTATACACTGAACCAGCATTTTTTAGTTCTCTGGGAAGCTGATTATATAAATGAGGTCCACGAATGTTTATATCTCTTGAGCCAATATCAGTTTTAGACCTTCGTACTAATAAATCTTCCCCTTGACGGGTAGTTAACCCGGTAACTGAGCTTACTGTAGAAAAATTATACAAGCAATCAGGAAGATTGTTTCTTAGTATATTAAAAACAAAGGTACATATATCAAAAACATATTTATCTCTAATCTTTATCCATTCTAGATCTTTTAAAACAGGAGAGATGTGCTCGTATTTTCTTACGTTGCCAACAGCCACTCGTGCTGCAAAGTTTTGTAACTTTTGTATTCTTTGTAATTGAGTCTTATTTGTACATCCCCAAACTTTGAGACAGTAATTAATTAAACTCATAGCTAAGGACTGGACAATTATTATACGAGTTGATGTTTCAATATGAGTCTTTTACCCTATTTAGATATATTAGAGTACCCATTACTTTTTTATAAATTTCATCTATATGCATTTCAAAATTCATGTAACGGTCAAAATAGACACCTAGGTTCTTTACCGAGTTCATTGGCTTAATGATATTACCGTTAAAATTTATATGAAGATTGTCATCAACTTCTGATAATAATTGTCTGGATCCGATAAGAATAGATTGGGTTTTAGTTTCATTAAGTAACAGACCATTTTTTAGAAAGTAACGTTTAGCCATATACAAAATTTCTTCTGCTCTACGAATAATATTTTCTAAATCATTAATTTCTCCTTCAATTAAGATTTGAGTATCGTCAGCATATTGAATGACATAACAGTTAGGTAAATATTTTACTAGATCGTTTACATATATTAGAAAAAGTATAGGTCCTAGGATCGATCCCTGAGGGACCTCAAACAATACCTTCTTGCGACTTGAGACTACATCTTTTATTCTGACTGACTGGTAGCGGTTTTTTAAATAGTTCTCGAACCAGCTTGGGTCAATGTTAATTTTTTTGCATTTTTCTAATAGAGTGGTATGGTGTACACTATCAAAAGCTTTAGAAAGATCGAGTAGTAGTAGCAATGATATTTTCTTATTATCTATATTTTTGTATATTTCATCTGATATTTTCAATAAGGCAGTTTCAGTTGATAATTTTGGCCTGAAACCGTGTTGACTTTTTGCAATAAGTTTATTTTTTTTCAAGAAACTCACTTAACTGATTTGCAACAATCTTTTCAAGTATCTTTGATAAAATTGGTAGTAAAGAGATTGGTCTATAGTTAGAGACGTCGTCAGGATTTCCATTTTTAAAACCAGGAATTACATGGGGATTTTTCCATAAATCTGGGTAAATATTGGTAACAATGGAAGTATTGATTATTACCGTCAGATAATATGCTATTACAAATAATGAATCTCTAATAAAACGAAAACAAATTCCATCTGATCCATATGCATTAGAGTCTTTCAGATTTTTTAAAACTAAGATTACTGTATTACAATCTACTGTAGTAGGGTTAAAGACATCATTACTTCTATTGAATGCACTATGTTCTTCAAGATTAACATTATTATTATTATTACTACCATCATCACTATTATCATTACCATTACTACCACCATCATTATTATTTACACCATTATCAACATTTCTATTATTATTACTACTACCATCATCATTATTATTACCACCATTACTATTATTGATTTCATTTATTATTTCTCTTTTTGTTTTTTCAAAGGTTTTTTTCCCCACTTCAGCGAAAAAATTATTGAACTCTTCTGCTTTAGCACTTACATCTACCTCATCGGGTATAATTGATATGTTACTACTTTTATTACAGTTATTGGAAAGCATGGTTTTAGCAATTTTCCATGTATCAGAGATATTGCCTTTAGCGTTTTGAAATTCATTTTTGTAATACTGTTTCTTACTGTTACTTAATAATGATTTTACTTGTTTCTTATGCTCTGTAAACTTTTCTCTTAAAGGGATATTATCTCTTTGTAGTTTTACTTCATTTTGTAGTTTGTCTCTTTCTTTCATAATGTTTTTTATGTCATCTGTTATCCAAGGAGCGGGGGGACGAAATATTTCTCTTGTCACGAGTGGTGCACATCGATCTATACATGATGATAAGACACTGGTTAAAATTTTTACTTGTATATTAATATTATCGGTATATAGAATTTCATTTAATTTATGTACTTCATTCATAAGTAAACTACAAAGTAATTCTTGTGAATAATTTCTTAACCATCTGAATGTTTTAAAGATTGGTTGTCTCTTTGGTTTGCGAATATTTAGGGACGTTACAATTTCCTCATGGTCTGCTATAGGGCTTGGCATTACGTCACACTTAGTTATCATATGTTTGGAGTTTGTTATTACTAGATCGATTTGGGAAACTGAAGTGGGAGTGATTCTAGTTGGTTTATTTATAATCTGTTCTAGATTTAAATTCTTAATAAGTCTACTCATTTTATTTTCTCTTTTTAGTTGATCATCATTAAAATCGCCATGTATAAAAACTGGTTTTTTTTTTTTAAATTATCTCCTTAAAAACGTCCAAAATATAGCTAAAAGAGGTTACCGAGGCTTTGGGGTGGCGGTACACGCAGCCTATGATAATAGAAGGAAACTTTTTATGTTGGACAGAGATCCATTTATCTTCCACTCCTTCGTGCTTCTCAGTTTCAAGATTTAGTTCAGTGGCCTTCAAATAATTTTTAACATATAAACATACACCTCCACCTCTACCACTGTCATAGCGATAAATATTATATGAAGGAATATTAATAAATGCATTATTAATTGACGGATACAGCCATGATTCGCTAATGCAAAGAACATCAATATTTTCTTGTACAAGCATATGTTCAATTTCTAGTATATGGGATAACAGGGATTGTGCATTTATATGTACGACAGATAATCTATCATTATATTTACAAGTAACTTTCACATCGGCAGCAGTAACAGCAACAGCAGGAGAAGAGGTATTACCATGTTTCATTGGGGTGGTATCCATAGTCATAGTTGTAGTTTCGACTGTGTGATTCTGCTGGGAATTCATCATTGTAGTGTGTTCTGGGGTTAGCCCATGGATCCTGGTGTCTGTACCTGCCGTTGGATGTGTAACGCTGGTTTGAGTACGTGCCGTGGTATGATCGGGCCTTCCCAAAGTTTGTATGCCTAGGTGAGTGTCTAGGGTTGTAAGAGCCATCACTCCAGGAGAAGTCTCTTGTGCGTGGACGGCGATAAGAGAGGTTTGCATCGTGTCTCTTTCTGTAGTCTCGCGTATAGGGGATTGTTCCATTAGCTCTTTGCTGTTTATTTTGGTATGACTGTAGTTTGGGATATTTTGTAGAATACCCAGATTGTGTCCATTATTTGCTCCCACGAAATGGCTGGACACTTGTGCCTGTAGGCCATTGATTCAGTTTGTAAGGCACATATTCAAATCCTTTCGATATCGTTATTGCGAAGGAAACCCAGTTTGGTGTGCGAGAAAGCTCCTTAATCAAGACTTCTTCAGAAGGAATGCCTTGATTTGTCAGTGTATTACGTATCTCTCTCTCAAAGGGGTTGCCAGGAATGCGAATATATATTTGAGCTGTAACCCTTGCACTTGCATTATTTGGCAACTGTGGCTGTGGGGGAGAGGACTTCGATGGAATGTTTAGAATAGAGATTGCTGCTATTTTGTCTTTTCTGTTTTCTTCATTGTTTCGCAGCCTATTGCTGGGTTGGTTATTTGTGCTGGAAGATGTAATTTGGGTGTCCTGGTTAGTGACAGTTGCTGTGTTGTTAGGAGTAGTGGAGATTGACTCTATATCTTCTTCGCTGTTTTGCAACTCTTTACCAGGTTGGTTGTTTGTGCTGGGAAGAATCTTGTTCTGGTTAGTGCCTGTTGTTGCATTGTTAGGAGTAGTGGGAAAGGACGCTGTTGTTTCATCACTATTTTGTAACCTGTTACTGATTTGATTATGCATGCTAGATGGTGTATTCAGGTTGTCTTGATGGCTATCACTTTTATCTGGATCTACCTCTTCTTCACTACCACTGTCACATTCATCACTCAATGCACTGAAAGAATTGTGAGTAGAGACAGAAAACCTAGTTTGCAGAACCTGAGGGTTGTTGATAGAAGGGACATCATCATTGTTAGGTGACAGCACTGAACTGAGAGGTGGAGATGTTTCTAATAGCAGTTTCAACCTAGAATTATCTCTTTTAAGTAGGACAATGTCAGATTCTAGTAAACCCACCTTGTGTTGTAAGGCTTTCACCTTTTCAGCATCTGCTTCCAAAATTTTCACCTTATCTGCAAGACTTTCTATCATTCGATGTAGGTCTCCTAGGTCGTGTGTTTTTTTAGACTCTATGGATTTTACAACCGAAGTTTGAGGTTGAAAGAGTTTGTCAAGTTCACCATTTATTTCATTCATTGAGATATTCAGGACACTTGCGCTAAGAATGATTATGTTTGTAATTATATCTTTTATTACACATTTTTTATGATGTGTTTACCACTGTACTAGCTCTATGTATATTCACCCTTCGAAAAATATTTTTGCTTCCTCGTAAAACTTAATTGAAAATCTCACTTTAAGCGCTTATGCTGTGCACGGTAAACAAAATAAATAAATAAAAAAAAAAGGGAGGTGAAGAGTAGAAGAATGAATAGGGGAAGCAGGAGGAGAGGGGCCTATGAACAAAGCTGGGGGGGCTGGTTCCCAATGGGGCCTGCGGAAGCAAAATAGGTATATTGACGATGAAAATAACTACCCAAACTTAGTTCTATTTCGGTGAAAAATAGCTACATGGGAAATAATAATAATAATAATAATAATAATAATAATAATAATAATAATAATGATAATAATGATAATGGTAATAATAATAATAATTAAAATAATAATAATTATGATGATGAAAAAAATAATAGTCAAATTGTAATGTAAGGAAGAGTGCTAGAGCTTTAAAGCTTACTCTCAGAATTTTGCTGGAAGAAACATTTTTATTCGATTCAGGCTCTTGAGCGGATTATCCAAATCCATCCATAGTCTAGCATTTAATAATAAGCAAAATAAATAAAAACAGCTTAGGAACCGCAGAGAGAGAGAGAGAGAGAGAGAGAGAGAGAGAGAGAGAGAGAGAGAGAGAGGTTATTTTCAAAACGAGAGTATTGAAGGAAGCCACGTGGGCAATGAAACAAATATGGGAGAGGGGGGGAGATGGAGGAGGAGAGTCGTTTTTCATATGGGATATTTCTTATTCGGTACTAAATAGGCCCTCGCAGTTTACAGAACTGCATGTATTTTACTTTATATATATATATATATATATATATATATATATATATATATATATATATATATATATATATATATATATATATATATATATTTTTTATATATAATATTGGAATATTTTTTTTATTTCGCATCCAGTACTCGTCCACTCACTCTTTTGTCCACCTCAACATAATCCATTTATTCTCCGTCATTTACTCTTCCGTTATCTAATCTGAGCCATGTATATCTGCAAATATACTTTTTAACAATTGACAATTAACATCTCTCTCTCTAAGTACATATTTTTATCATTTTCTCTTCACTCATTTCCAGTAGCCTAGGTACTCCCAAATTCCCAATTACTGGCTCACTCCTTGCTCAAACATTAAATCCCCAAACAACGCATCCACATTCATTCCCAAGTATTTCAAACACTCATTCAATTCATTCCCAAACTCTTCTCTTTCTTCCTTTTTTATCTCTCAGGGCTGTATGCACTTCCAAACTTGTCATCCCCATCTCATTTTAGCCAATATAATTCGAGATAAAGCTTTCTCCCATTCCACCAAACACTTGCCAATGGAGCAACTCTTCGCCCTCTATCCTCACTAGACACCCTACCTACCACACATCCAAATGTCACCCACCTCACCATTCACTTTCCAAAGTTCCGCTCAGTACAAGCACATCCATCTTTCTCTTACAGACACACTACCTTACCTCTTTCCTCCCTTTTATGCAATTTGGCTCTCAGCAGAAGGCCAGTATAGATCTTTCTGCAAAAGTTCCCACATAGATCCTACCAACCAAGGACAAGATTAATGGGAGTGGATGATGAGGACCTCCCCCCCCCCATCAACCTATGAAATAACTCGTCCATATGTACTTAAATTGTATGTCTTTTTTTTTACTGGGCGGGCACAATATCAAAGAATAGCCTCACCGTATTCCCTGCGTGTCGTAAAAGGCGACTAAAAGTGGACGGGACGGGGGGGACTGGGAATCCCCCCTTGTACCAACCTCCTGTGAGACGTCAAAGAAGAAGGGGAGTGGGGGGGAGAATAACTTCTCCCCAAACTGTTTTCCTTTTTTGATGTCGGCTACCCCCCAATTTAAGGGGGAAACAGCCAAGGTATATGTATGTATGTAGTAATTTAATTTCTGCTTTTCAAAATTTAGGAGTGGTAAGGTAAGTATCGTAGTCCTTGGAACTAAGTTCATCGTAGCCATGTAATAGTCAACTTTGGGCTTTTTTTTTTATATAAAGATACCTCCCGACATTTTGAGATTCATTTCAGCATTCCAGCTAAAAGAACACACACACACACACACGCACACACAAACTTAGAGGGAAGGGAAAAGAGGGTTAGAGTAAGACACTCAGTGTCTTAATAAAGAAGAGTTATTAGTGGAGTTGCACAGGGTTCAGTTTTAGGGCCCCTTTTGTTCCTTGTATATGTAATTGACCTACCAGAGTCTGTAAATTTATTCATGAATATGTTTGCAGATGATGCAAAGATTGTGAAGAAAGTAAGAAACGAGAACAATTGTAGAGAACTTCAGGAAGATCTAAACAGTCTGCATGAGTGGTCAGAAAAGTGGCTAATGAAATTCAATACTTCAAAATGTAAGGTAATGAGATTGGGTACAAGTGCAAGAAGGCCCAAGCTTGACTACTCGGTGGCTGGAGTACAACTTCAAGAGACAGAAAATGAGAGAGATCTAGGAGTAAACATACTGGCAGATTTGTCTCCAGAAATACATATAAATGGCATAGTAAGGGCAGCATATGCATTCTTATCAAATGTAAGGGTAGCCTTCAGGCACATGGACAAGGAAATGTTCAGAAATATTTATGTAACCTATGTGAGGCCAAAACTCGAATATGCAGCCCCCTTTTGGAATCCGCACTTGAAAAAGCACATAGCTAAGCTTGAAAAAGTTCAAAGACATGCCACGAAACTGGTGCCAGAAATACGCAATCTCAGTTATGATGAGAGGCTGAGGGAATTAGACTTACCATCACTCGAAGCTAGAAGAGTGAGGGGGGATATGGTGACAGTCTTTAAATTCCTTCATGGTTATGATAGAGTGGATAGGGATCGATATTTTGATATGGCTGGCTCTAGAACTAGAGGTCATAGTTTGAAGCTTCGTAAGAAAAGTTCTTTGCATGATGTAAGGAAATACTTTTTCAGTGTAAGAGTAGTTGATAATTGGAATTGGCTAAGCGAGGAGGTAGTTAATGCTATCTCAATCCACAGGTATGATAAGTATCACTAAGTCTAAAATGGAAGCGATCAGGAGACGGGAAGATACGAGCTTTGGGCTCTTTCCCGTAAACACAATTAGCTAATCACACGCCAAATGTAAGGGTAGCCTTCAGGCACATGGACAAGGAAATGTTGAGAAATATTTATGTAACCTATGTGAGGCCAAAACTCGAATATGCAGCCCCCTTTTGGAATCCACACTTGAAAAAGCACATAGCTAAGCTTGAAAAAGTTCATAGACATGCCACGAAACTGGTGCCAGAAATACGCAATCTCAGTTATGATGAGAGGCTGAGGGAAGTGGACTTACCATCACTCGAAACTAGAAAATTAAGGGGGATATGGTGATGGTGTATATGCCCTTAATCAGCTGTTGTTGGTAGTTTTGAAGTTGACCTTTATTGGGGGATGATTTGTTTGTAGGTTTTGTTTGGCTACGATCATGCATTAATTTCTCGAGAAAATATAATTGTGTTGCTGTTTTTTTTA
>JAXCGZ010006554.1:27500-32500 GCA_037179515.1 Halocaridina rubra
ATACACTTGTAAGTAGACACGTAAATGAGCAAATAAGTGAAAGAGAGGAGGAGGAGGAGGAGGAGGAGGAGGAGGATACTTTGTACACACTTACAAGTGAACAAAAATAAAGCTTTGCCTAGAAACGCAAAATTATCTTTATTTAACAGACGTATTTATGCAATTACAGATACACAATGAATAAACTGATAACTGAGTACAGTGTATACATCATCATCATCTTCACCACTACTACTACTACTACTACTACTATTACTACCACCACCACCACTACTGCTACTACTACTACTACTACTACTACTAATAATAATAATAATAATAATAATAATAATAATAATTAAATGAATGATAGTAAATAGTGATGAATGAGTTCAGCATATAATAAATCTTTAATATTGGGAGTCGGAATCGCTCTCTTTGTCATTCCTCAGTCGGAGAGGCAAATATCCTTTTGCTACCTATTTTTTCCCTTCCACTATTATTATTATTATTATTATTATTATTATTATTATTATTATTATTATTATTATTAGAATTATTATTATTATGGCGAAATTTCACTATATACATATATTGTAATAATATAAAATATGATATCCAATTTCTTTTTCTGAATAGCCTAATTTAACACGTGTAAAATAAAATTCATACAAGATTTTTTTTTTCTTTTAGGATGGGATAGGATAGGAGGGGAAAAAAGGGGGAGGGGGATTAAGGGTATAATAAGGGAATTGGAGGGAAAAGCCAAGAAAATTAAATAAAGTAAGAGAGAAAAAAGAGAGGGGCAGACCCTCGTGCTAAGTTTTGATCTGAAATTCAGATTCTGTATATACAAGATATTAAGAGTTTTGGTCATCCCGCCAAGTGGTAATGGTCGTGGGCTCGAGGCTCGCCAGACTGAGGTTAGGAAGGGCATTCACTCAGGGTAATGGTCACACTTGCCATAGCTAAATTCCACCAGAAGTCACCGTCCTATCCCTTAACAGAAAATAAAAGAGTCCGTGACGTAAAACCGAACACACATAAGATGTTGTGAGCAAGTGCTTAAGGTGTGAGTTATTCGTTTAACACTTAACGTTTGATAATGTTCATACACTGATTTGTTAATGTATTTTCATGATTTGCAAAAAAAAATACATGATGACCATTAAGTCTAACCTAACTTTATTTCAGTATAAGTTACACGTGTATGTTTACAGAGCTTTCCAAACTATTTAAAGTCACCATGGCAAAGCCGAGAATATTTTAATATTAGTAAATTACCTCTAAAGAAAGTGTGACAATGATATAAGAATTACGAGAATAGGCCTAGAACGGTAAATGACATATTATAACTAAGGTTTGATTTAAAAACTCAAATGTACCCAATCTGAATAGAAAAAGATCAAGTTTCCATGAAGAGACACATAATTTGACCCATTTTTTTTAAATCACAGTTAAATCAGCTACGGAAACCTACATAATTAAATATGATCAGGACTTCAAAGCTTTGACGCGAAGAGAGAAGAGAAAAGAAGCTTCTTGTTTTGCAATATTTCCAAATAAATAAAAAAATTAATAAATGAAATACTTTTCTACAAAATCTGTCAACCATTGGATGTTAATGTAATTACTCTATTAGGCAATATAAGCATTAAGCATTGATATATATATATAAATATATATATATATATATATATATATATATATATATATATATATATATATATATATATATATATATATATATATATATATATATATATATATATATATATATATATATATATATATATATATATATATATATATATATATATATATATATATATATATATATATATATATATATATATATATTTCTATCTATCTACCTTGGCTGTTTCCCCTTTAATTGAGGGTAGCCGGCATGAAAAAAGAAAACAATAAGGAGAATACTTTACTCTATGGGCAATGACGAGGGAGCTAGTGACCGTTTAGATGGCACTGCTGGAGTGCCACAGCCCATCCTCCCGGCGCATCCACAACCTGTGTCGCTTCACAACTGACAACTCCCCTACTACCCCTACCACAGGGCTACCTCTGTAAGATGCAGCCCCGTGGTAACAGTAGATGCCCATCAGAGCTGCATCACAATCGCTGGCCACTCATTCCTGTTCCTAGCACGCTCTCTTGCTTCCCTCACATCCATCCTCCTATCATTCAGGGCTCTCCAACTCCATCCATCCACCCAAACCTAGGCCTCCCTCTAGCATTCCTCCCATCATCACTCGCATTCATCACCTTTTTCAGCAGTCTTTCATCATCCATCCTTTCCACATGGTCAAACCATTTCAGAACATTCATATCTACTCTGGCTGCAATTTCTCTCCTCACACCCGTTCTTGCTCTCACCACTTCATTCCTAACCCTATCCAACCGAGATACACCAATCATACTCCTCAAGCATTTCATTTTAAATACATTTAGTTTCCGTCTCTCACTTTCACACCCCATAACTCTGATCCATACACCCCAGTTGGCGCAACCACTTTCTCATGCAAAACTTTCTTAAAATTCATTTCCAACCCTCTACATCACTCCTTTCAATGCACCCAACACTTTACATCCTTCATTCACTCTGTGACATCTGTTTCCAGTCCACCATTTGCAGCTATAACCGAGCCTAAATACTTGAACTGATCAACTTCCTCAAGTGTCTTTCCATTCAACATAACATTCAATCCAGCACCATCCTCATTTCTTGTACACCTCATAACCTTACTCTTTCCCACATTCACTCACAACTTCCCTCTCTCACACACCATTCCAAATTCTGACGCTATATATATATATATATATATATATATATATATATATATATATATATATATATATATATATATATATATATATATATATATATATATATATGGGGTTCCACAGGGCTCTGTTCTTTCACCTACTCTGTTACTTTCCTTCGTCAGTGACCTACAGTCCCCATCTTCCTCTCTTCTTCATGCCTTTGCTGACGATTCTACCCTTCACTTTTCCTCTGCCTATTCTTCACAACCTGCATCTGCTACTCGTAATCAGTCAGTCTCGCATCATTCTTCTACTCTCAATTCCGATTTGCAGAGGGTACCTGAGTGGGGCACTCAAACTTTAGTTTAATTCAATGCTTCCAAGACAGTTTCTGCCAATCTTTTTATGTTCTTCTCCTCCTGATGACCCTATTGTCTTCGAAGCTAACGAAAATTACCCTCTTAACTCTATCAACATATTAGGAATCCAAATTTCCTCTAACTTGTCTAGGAGGAATCACATAATCCAAATTTCAAATTCTTCATCAAAAAACTTATGTGTTCCGTTTCATTTTCGTTATGTAGACTCCCAAGACCAAACCAATGCAAATTAAAAAAGTACATTTTCTTCCAGTGTAAATAACATATTATGCTTGTGAGGTGTTTATTATAGTTTGATATGATACTAGGAGGCTATTTTTATATTGAAAGTTATAGAAGTAGCCAAGAACTCGAACAACTACGCTTGTGGTGAACACTCTAGTCCTTTACTGGCTCAAACTAAAAGAACTAGGCAACATGTATCCAAGACTCCGCTCCCTCTCTCAGAATCAATGCACCTTGCATACTATTTTTTAGGGAGTCAAACATCTCAAAATATTTTTAGGGCATCAGGTTTTATATCTTCTAGGAATAGCCCAGGAATCTTTAGTATGTAATGGACTGTATTTAAATTTTAAGGGTCTGGTGAGCATATAATAAATGAATGGTCTATGCTACTTACACTAGGCTACTGGGATAAAAATTACACATTATATATGAAATATCATATAATGTAACAGAAAACAATTTATAATTGGCATACAAAAAATAAAATTAAATAATTACTTGGATTATATCAAAGGACACTTTGTCCTTCAAAAATATATTGTTGCAAATATAAAGAGGTATTTAACAACATAAATGAAGCAAGGCTAAGGAAAACTTGAAATTATATAATATTTTCACAATAAACCACTGTGGCCTAGGCTTAATGTTCCTTTCTAGGCTACAAAACATGGAATCATCTGCTGAGCCAAAATCCCAATATTTGACACACTTATGTAGGCCACAAAATCAACAAGTTAAAATGTCACAGGTTACTGAAAATATTAGTGACACCCAAAACACAATGCAACAGAAGCATCCCAGCTCAAGCAGGATAGGATAGCATTGAGGCCTAGTCTGGAGAAGATAGGCCAGGATAATCTATTGTTCATATGACAGCCTAGGGTATTGTCTCTTTACCACAATCACATACATATATCAGATGGTATTCTTTACCATATTTACATATTTCAGACGGAATACATCAACACTCTACCATATTATTTCACAGTTTTAGTGATTTTTTGGCCATGACTCTCTTTCTATGAGCCGGGGAAAAAAAAGTGAGAAATTCTCCATCTGTAAACAAGAGTGTATCAGTGTTCAAAAGGGTTACAAATGACTTAAGAAATATTCCTAGATAACTTATTTATCATTACCTTACCAAGCTAGAAACTGTTAAATCTGCGTGCCTCCCTTACAATAAACTACTGAAATATAAACAGTTTATAAATACAAACTATAGATAAATATAATATTCAGCGACGAAGTCATGATCAATATACAAACAAATAACCAGCGTCTGCATACAAAAGTAGTATCCCTCTATTTTTTTTTATTAAAAAAATAGATAATAAGAGCAAGGGAGTCAGATTACAAAAATAGAAAATTGAATAAATATAAACAAGCAAATGAACATCTCTGAAATCATTTTATTTATTTTCACTGGGATGGAGAAAGCACAACCAAAACTAGGGTTCTCTGTGACGTCATACCTGTTGGCCTGAACTTTTCAGGACAGAGGTTATAATCATTACTAGTAGTCACCGTGGCTCAATCGGTAGCGTCCGCGAATGCGAGGCGTCAGGTTGAGGGTTCGCGCCCCGTCACAGTCTGAGGTTAGCAAGGGCATGCACTCAGGGTAACGATTAC
>JAXCGZ010006555.1:0-35732 GCA_037179515.1 Halocaridina rubra
GTCTTCTTTTCCATTTATAATTCTACCTATTTTAGTGTCGTCTGCGAATTTACTTAGGTTACTACTGATATCCGAATCCAGATCATTTAGATATACGATGAATAATAGGGGACCCAGTACCGAGCTTTGTGGTACCCCGCTAGTAACCGAGCCCCAATCCGATTTCTCTCCATTTATGCAAACCCTCTGTTTTCTGTCTTTTAACCATTGTTTGATCCATCTGAGAACAGCACCTCCTATACCATGAGCTTCCAGCTTTTTAACTAATCTTTTGTGAGGAACTCATCCCCACCCTACCTCTGTCATATGTCTATCTAATCTACATTTGAAGGTGTCTAAGGTATTGGCATTTACTATCCTACTAGGAAGCTTGTTCCATGCATCAACTACTCTATAACCAAACCAATTTTTACCAATTTTCCTTCTGAACCTATATTTATCAAGATTAAATCCATTATTACGAGTTCTGGTTTGATCATGAATTTTTAAAACTTTATTAATATCTCCCTTGTTAATTCCTTTAAACCATTTATACACTTCAATCATATCCCCCCTAACTCTTCGCCTCTCTAAAGAATGTAGATTAAGTTTTTTTAATCTCTCCTCATATGGTAGATTTCTGATATTGTGTATCATCTTGGTCATTCTTCACTGCACTCTCTCCAAGGATTTAGTTTCCACCATATAAGAACATAAGAACATAAGAATAAAGGACACTGCAACATGCCTACTGGCACACACGAGGCAGCTCCATTTTTGAATTGTATTTTCAGCATGTCTAACCTATTCTATTCTACTCTACTTATTTATTCTATTTTTCTGTTTATGATTTTTCTAATAAGCACTAACCTATTCATACCCACCCTACCTCTGTCATATGTCTATCTAATCTACATTTGAAGGTGTCTAAGGTATTGGCATTTACTATCCTACTAGGAAGCTTGTTCCATGCATCAACTACTCTATTTCCAAACCAATTTTAACCAATTTCCCTTCTGAACCTAAATTTATCAAGCTTAAATCCATTATTACGAGTTCTGGTTTGATCATGAATTTTTAAAACTTTATTAATATCTCCCTTGTTAATCCCTTTAAACCATTTATACACTTCAATCATATCCCCCCTAACTCTTCGCCTCTCTAGAGAATGTAGATTAAGTTTTTTTTAATCTGTTCTCATATGGCAGATTTCTGATATTGTGTATCATCTTGGTCATTCTTCGCTGCACTCTCTCCAAGGATTCAATTTCCATTCTATAATAGGGTGACCAGAATTGCACATCATAATCTAAATGGGGCCTAACTAATGCAAGATAGAGCTGCAAAATAACTTTTTCCATCCTATTGCTAACGCTTCTTGAGATAAATCCTTAACTTCTGTTTGCTTTATTTCTGACTGCTGTGCATTGCTCTCTTGGCTTAAGACTACTACTCACAAGAACTCCCAAATCCCTTTCACACTTAGAACTCATGATTTCGTGGTTATTTAGCTTATAACTAGTATTGTCTTTTATAGTACCCATTTTAACTACTTTACATTTTTCAACATTAAATTCCATTTGCCATTTGTCCGACCATTCAGATAATCTATTTAGATCTTCCTGTAAAGCATGAATGTCTTCTTTTCCATTTATAGTTCTACCTATTTTAGTGTCGTCTGCGAATTTACTTAGGTTACTACTGATATACGAATCCAGATCATTTAGATATACGATGAATAATAGGGGACCCAGTACCGAGCCTTGTGGTACCCCGCTAGTAACCGAGCCCCACTCTGATGCATGGAACAAGCTTCCTAGTAGGATAGTAAATGCCAATACCTTAGACACCTTCAAATGTAGATTAGATAGACATATGACAGAGGTAGGGTGGGTATGAATAGGTTAGTGCTTATTAGAAAAATCATAAAAAAGAAAAATAGAATAAATAAGTAGAGTAGAATAGAATAGGTTAGACATGCTGAAAATACAATTCAAAAATGGAGCTGCCTCATGTGTGCCAGTAGGCATGTTGCAGTGTCCTCTATTCTTATGTTCTTATGTTTTTATAAGCTAAATAACCATGAAATCATGAGTTCTCAGTGTGAAAGGGATTTGGGAGTTCTTGTGATTAGTAGTCTTAAGCCAAGAGAGCAATGCACAGCAGTCAGAAATAAAGCAAACAGAATTTTAGGATTTATCTCAAGAAGCGTTAGCAATAGGACGGAAAAAGTTATTTTGCAGCTCTATCTTGCATTAGATTATGCTGTGCAATTCTGGTCACCCTATTATAGAATGGAAATTGAATCCTTGGAGAGAGTGCAGCGAAGAATGACC
Organism: Halocaridina rubra; assembly: GCA_037179515.1. Classification (NCBI taxonomy): domain Eukaryota; kingdom Metazoa; phylum Arthropoda; class Malacostraca; order Decapoda; family Atyidae; genus Halocaridina; species Halocaridina rubra. The sequence continues at coordinate 2,316 of JAXCGZ010006555.1, forward strand.
AAGATGATACACAATATCAGAAATCTACCATATGAGGACAGATTAAAAAAACTTAATCTACATTCTCTAGAGAGGCGAAGAGTTAGGGGGGATATGATTGAAGTGTATAAATGGTTTAAAGGGATTAACAAGGGAAATATTAATAAAGTTTTAAAAATTCATGATCAAACCAGAACTCGTAATAATGGATTTAAGCTTGATAAATTTAGGTTCAGAAGGGAAATTGGTAAAAATTGGTTTGGTAATAGAGTAGCTGATGCATGGAACAAACTTCCTAGTAGGATAGTAAATGCCAATACCTTAGACACCTTCAAATGTAGATTAGATAGACATATGACAGAGGTAGGGTGGGTATGAATAGGTTAGCGCTTATTAGAAAAATCATAAAAAGAAAAATAGAATAAATAAGTAGAGTAGAATAGAATAGGTTAGACATGCAAATACAATTAAAAAATGGAGCTGCCTCGTGTGTGCCAGTAGGCATGTTGCAGTGTCCTCTATTCTTATATATATATATATATATATATATATATATATATATATATATATATATATATATATATATATATATATATATATATATATATATATATATATATATATCCAGTATATATATATATATATATATATATATATATATATATATATATATATATATATATATATATATATATATATATATATATATATATATATATATATATATATATATATATATATATATATATATATATATATATATATATATATATACATATATATATATATATATATATATATATATATATATATATATATATATATATATATATATATATATATATATAGTATATATATATATATATATATATATATATATATATATATATATATATATATATATATATATATATATATATATATATATATATATATATATATATATATATATATATATATATATATATATATATATATATATATATATATATATATATATATATATATATATATATATATATATATATATATATATATATATATATATATATATATATATATATACACGCTATTGCACAAAAAAAAAAAAAATTGACGTCCCTTTTCAACAACTGTATCTTTTTTAAACAGAGAAATTCGAAGCAGATAACGCCAGCATTCCAAGCTCTGTCGAATGCTTTAACATCTACGACCGTTTCGACATGAGGTGTCTTTTAGGCGTTGAAAGAGACTATGACAATGCTGTGGTGAAAAGAATGCCTGATCACTACCTTCATTTGAATCTCTTGTTGCACGGGAATAATTCAGCTGACCCAAGATTTCCTGAGTCTAAAACTTTAACCATCGAACCAATGTTTAGTGATCTAGGAAGATTATTTACGCCATATAAGAAGACCTTTTGCTTCTGTAAATACAGGATATGCTGTCCCAAGTGGTGCATCGTTTTGTACCAAAAACTTAGTCCTGAACTCTGTTGTCGTCCATGTTGTCGTGATAGGGGTTTGGTGGACCCACCTACCCTCCACAACACTATAAGAAACAATAACAGTGATATGCTTGTGTCCTTGTGTGGAGAATGTTAGTAGCATTTCTTAAGACTGAGACTGATGGATGTTAAGCGTCTAATGGCTGCTATTGTATACAGAGACAATTTTTGTGCCAAAATATATATAGGAAGCCTAGAATACATTGTTGGTAATTGTAAGAATTGCTTAATATGATTAAGCATCATATTTTATTAATTTGTTTGCATCTCTCTCTCTCTCTCTCTCTCTCTCTCTCTCTCTCTCTCTCTCTCTCTCTCTCTCTCTCTCTCTCTCTCTCTCTCTCTCTCTCTCTCTCTCTCTCTCTCTCTCTCTCTCTCTCTCTCTCTCTCTCTCTCTCTCTCTCCGTGACTATAATGCAGTAAGATTTATAAAATATTTTTTTAATGCATATAATTTTTTATCATTCATATGCATCAAAAACAAATAGAATTATATATTACATTACATAATCTATATGGTCTAAATTATGTGATGTTAATTTCGGCTTTATATTTATGGCGGCTTCTAAAATAAATGTATATTTCACGAGAGCTACAAAATTATTTTTTTACCTTATTGAAGTCTGAGCTCTAGAATGTACCTCTCAACATGAGCCTCTAACGGTGTGCTCTTTTTACCAGCCAAGTTGACAGGGCTGCCACGTGATACCCTTTCCTTAATGTCAGATTACTTTAATAATTGACAGCATTTCCATAGAATCTATCTCTTTTCTGGGCTAAGTTTTCACTTACCAAAGAATTTTAACAAATTATCTGATAAATGTTGAGAAGATTCTTATCTATATCCCGGGACTATCCTAAGACTTTAGAGATTAACCTGATATCAATCGAATTCATGTGAAAAATTGCAATAAACTTTCACAAACACTGGAGAAAAAATGGTTTATGAAGGCGTATATACCCTCACACAGTATTTAAAAAAAAAAAAAACTGAGGCACCAGAAACCTATAAAAATCAAAGGGGTTCTCTATATGTAGGCCTCAACCTGTAGAAATAATCGCAGTAATGAATAAAATAACAGATTCAGAAAATAGAGATTCTTGTGGAGCAGATGGAAATGCATACTATATTCTTGAAAGTGTCACTACCTGTATTAGCATGTTTCACAACTGTAATGGCGAACCCCTCCATTGTTATAGGAGGCTTTCTGGAAGACGAGAGTTACGGACTTGTTGCCAATATTCTAATATGGAGAGAGTGAAGATTCAAGTAATTACAGACCCATTACCTTTCTCCCGATTTTACCAAAAGGTTTAGAGAAAATTGTAGTAAACCGTTGGCAGATACATGTCAATTTATTTTTTTTTTCCGAAACCCCATGAGAAGTCTCTTTACATTTATACAAACTGCCACACAAGCCACCTACACCTTAGATACAAATACAGATAAAAATGAGATATCATTGCTTTTCTTTCTGTAACCTCTCCAGAGCTTTTTTACTATATCATACAGTCCTCTCACGGGAAATGCAAGCTTTACATGTCGATGATCTCTGGTTTAATCACTTTCTGAGCAAACGTGCACTGTCAGTACGCAGAATAGCACACGTACTATTCAAACTTCCCCTTAGAAATTGCCGTCCCCCAAAGGTTCAGTACTCGTCCTTCACTTTTAACTATATTTATATACGATTCGCAATCTTTTGCTCAGAACGCCACGCCTGTCCCAATTACAGGTGATGCCTACTTTCTTCTCTCTAAAATTGTAGAATATCTTAATCTCCCTATTTTAGAAGTGGAATCCATGATGGCAAGGATGTGAAGTACCTTACAAGAAAGCGTCTGACGCAAGCAAACTCATTTTTAATTTAAGAAATGGGTTGGTCGCAGTCAGGCAGGAGGTCATATCCTTAGCAGAGGAGACCAGGGAGCTGAGAGGTAAGGTAGATATGGTAACCAGGAATGGACAATTGAATAGCGAAGACGATTGGAAAGTTGTGAATAAGGGTTCACCTAAGATGGTTCTTAGGAAAAATGATAGTTTTCGACTACAAGTTGCTAATTCTTTTAGTTCACTTAGAGATGAATGTGACAGTGGCGGCAGTAAATTTTCAGGACCCATAAAGTCAGATAGGTGTACTAGCAACCATAGATATGGAGGTGGGAAAAGCTCTCAGGTCAAGAGCCTAGGTAAGTCTCCCAAGGTCGGAGTAACCCATCCTCCTGATAAGTCTCGTTCTCTTGTAATTGTAGGAGATTCACTGTGCAGATATGTAGACAGGAAAGTCAGGCATAAAGTTAGAGGAAAAATTTTTTTCCCTGGAGCAGGTATGAAGAAGGTTGGTGAGTCGATAAACAGCTGGATTGAGGATACAGATGTTGTTTGTTTGATAGCTGGTGGAAATGGCGTACAGGATGGTAGAAGTGAGGAGCTGATTAGGTTGTATAGACAAGCCCTGGATAAGATCAGGAAAAGGGGTGCAGTTCCGTTGATGTGTGGTATTCTCCCTAGGCTTAGCCAAAGTTCAGAGTGGTGGTCTCGAGCCATAGGAATTAATGCTAGGATGGAAGTCTTCTGTCGGGAGAATAATATAGGTTTTATAGACGGATGCGATCACTTCACTAGTCGTAAACATATGTATGCAAGGGATGGAGTTCATCTTTCTATTTCAGGTGTCTCGGTATTGGCTGGTATGATAGACAGAGCGGTAGGGGGGTTTTGTTAGATACAAATAATGAAATAAATAATACTTGTGCAGAGAAATTAGTCAGTAAGGGTTCAGTAAATAGTGGGTTACATAACTGGGAGTTTAAGGATAATAACCATTTGTTACATAGAACGCATATTAATAAAAAGAATAGCCACAAGAAGGGTAAAGCTAGAGAAAGTTTAAAAGTATATTATACAAATAGCCGTAGTTTAGGTAATAAAAAGAAGAACTGAGAGCCATAGCATGTAGTGAGAGACCGGATATAATATGCATTAGTGAAAGTTGGATTAATTTAGAGAGCAAACACCTTAAAGCTGAGTACATAATTAAAGGATATAAACTTTATAATGCGGATCGCAGTGCAGATAGAAGAGAGGGAGGGGTAATTATGTATATTAAAGATAGCCTCAGAAGCTGCATTAAGTCTGGAATTAAGACAAATCTAAATTCAGAAACCTTATGAGTTGAAATTATAATTAACATAGAAAGTCTAGTTGTAGGAGTAGTCTACAGACCACCTGATCTAGATAATATATTATATACAATGATATTTCTAAAGTGACCAGGTCAAGTAGAGTTTGCATTGTAGGCGATTTTAATTTTAGACATATTAACTGGGAAACCATAACAGGTGATAGTAGCTCTAAGGAGTTTTTGGAAGTAGTAGAAGACAATTTCCTTTCTCAGCATGTACTTGAAGCAACACGGGGGGTGAATATACTGAATTTAGTTCTCAGTAATAGAGAGAATATGGTTACAACTTTAGAAGTTGGTGAACCATTGGGCAACAGTGACCATGATTCCATTAGGTTTAACATAATTTTCAAGGAAACTATAAAGGAAAATAAGAATATTGTTCCAAACTTTAGAGCAGGAGATTTTGAGAGCTTAAGAACTAAATTATCTAATGAGGTATGGGAAGGGATTTCTGGGGTACAGATGTGGGTAGTTAATCCAGCAGGTCAGGTCGCAGGTAGCAGATTACACCCAGAATTGAGTACCACAAACCAAGGATTATCACCAGATAAGATCAATACAGTAAATTCTCTCACAGGAAAGAACAGCAGTCCTTCAGTTAATATAAATTTGGATGAGGAATATAACAATTTTGTCATGACTCTGAAGAAGAGTCAGAAAGACTATATTCCCATGAAACATTGCAGATCAAGAAAAAATGACCCTAAATGGATGAACAATAGAATAAAGAATCTTATAGGTATTAAAAGAGGATTATACAGGAAGCTAAATAGAGGTGAAGAGCAGGTGAGGCAGCAATATATACAGTTAAACAGGGAAGTTAAAAATATAGTTAGAGAGTCAAAAGAAAATACGAAGTTAGAATAGCAGGAGAAGCTAAAGAAAATCCTAAAGGGTTTTATCAACATTATCAAACAAAATTTAAGGAAAAAGTCGGACCAATTGAAGTAGCCAATGGCCATATCACAGATGATGATAAAGTGATGTGTACATGTTTAAATGATTATATCTTATCTGTATATACCAATGAAAACTTGGAATATATTCCGGAAGTAGAATCCATTTACAGAGACAGTCCCAATAATATACTTAGTTCAATAAATATCTTGCATTAGTTAGGCCCCATTTAGATTATGCTGTGCAATTCTGGTCACCCTTTTATAGGATGGAAATTGAATCCTTGGAGAGAGTGTAGCAAAGAATAACCAAGATGATACACAATATTCGAAATCTACCATATGAGGACAGATTAAAAAAACTTAATCTACATTCTCTAGAGAGGCGAAGAGTTAGTGGGGATATGACTGAAGTGTATAAATGGTTTAAAGGGATTAACAAGGGTGATATTAATAAAGTTTTAAAAATTCATGATCAAACCAGAACTCGTGATAATGGATTTAAGTTTGATAAATTTAGGTTCAGAAGGGGACTTGGTAAAAATTGGTTTGGTAATAGAGTAACTGATGCATGGAACAGGCTTCCTAGTAGAATAGTAAATGCCAATACCTTAGACACCTTCAAATGTAGATTAGATAGACATATGACAGAGGGGGTATGAATAGGTTAGTGCTTATTAGAAAAATCATAAAAAGAAAATTAGAATAAATAAGTAGAGTAGAATAGAATAGGTTAGACATGCTGAAAATATCATTCAAATATGGAGCTGCCTCGTGTGTGCCAGTAGGCATGTTGCAGTGTCCCCTATTCTTATGTTCTTATGTTCTTAAATTCATTAAGAGTAAACTAAAGCAAAACTCAATTAATAATTGTTGGATCAAGAGCTCAACTTAACTGCAGCCCAGAGATAGGGAAATTAATGTAAAACCTCTTGATGTTAGAGCAGTCCTTCTGTAGGGAACTTAGGTTTAATTTTTGACACACATCAAACAACTGAATCTCATGTCGACTAGTTTTGTAACAATATTAAAGGGTATACTCCTTTTTTAAATCTAAGTGAGACTTTATTTGAAAACCATAGCAACAAAATAACAGCAGAGGCTCTGGATCTTAGCTGCAGTGATATGGAGTTGCTGTAATAAAAGTCATTTAAGCAAGGTCCAAAAGATTCACAATTTTTCTGTTAACATCGCTAAATTTGTAAAAGACACTTGAGAACCACTACTACTTGTGATTTCAAGAGCAAGACCAAAATAGCAGACATAGCCTTGCTGTCATGGGTCCCATCCTTTGGAAAAAAATGCTATTGGACTTAAATGAACAACAATCATAAATTAAAAAGAAACTGAAAACATCGTCCTTAAAACATATACTTATATATCATGATTCAGTATATGGGTGTATGTTTATATGGAATAGCAGACGCATTTAAAACAAGGATTTAAACTAAATGCGAAAACTAGTTTGATGTATGCATGCTTATAGTTAAAAAAAAAATTACAGTCACTCTTGTTATTAGAATTACTAAGGTGATATGATATTTTAAAAGTATGTCTCTTCTATTGTTTTATATTGCTCGAATATTAATGTATCTTTTGTGAAATAAAGGTATTGTATTATTATTATTATTATTATTATTATTATTGGATTCACGTGATATGTTATGGAAGCATGAAAAAGAGAGTGCAAGAGACAGAAATGTATGGAGAAAGATAAATTATTGGGTGACATGGACCAAAGAGATTTCTCGTACCTGCTACCACAATTAACTGTGAAATATGGGTGTGTGTGGGGGGGGGGGTCCTATATGATTAAGCGATAGTAAGCAAGTTGCCCGTGTAGGGCATAACAGCAGAGGATTCTTACCCACCTACCATGCAGATGATCTAAGAAGGATGGTGGGGAGGGGGGGATTTTTGTCTACCTTTTATCATCAAGTAGCTAAGAGAAGTGATGGAGGAGTGCTTTTGCATGTGATAAATGTGTTCTTTGGTTCGGCCACTCCCTTACAAGGGAGACTGGGACCATTGTATATGTATGCATGCAAGTGTATGTATGTATGCATGTATGTATATATGTATGTATGCATGTATGTATGTATGTATTGTTACAACCCCAAACAACCTTGTTACCCCTTTTTAATTACCAATTCTTTTAGTGAAACAATCAGCGTTCATTTCAACCAATCAGCATTCACTTCTCCTCGAACATCCAACCATAATGATGTTCTGGCCTTACTCTCGACCCAACCTTGGCTGACCACTGTCCGAGGTTTTATATACCCGGTCAAGAACGCCGACAGGCAGAGTACAGTTCCAATCCATCGATCATCACCACTTACCAGGAGTATATTCCCCGTACTGGCTTTTGCCCACCTGAAGCTCCCTGTGTTTAGTATGTATATCATTATTGTGTATTAGTTTATTGCTCTCCTCGCAGGTTCCATTTCACTTTTGATATCAGTTAAAAGTTATATTAATTATCATAATTAATTCCTTGTTGGTTTTTGTCTGTTTTTTCTTAATCTGTAGGTTTATATTTATAGATTTATATTTATTAAATTATTAATGTGTTTAGGTCTGTTTTTGTTAAACTGTAGGATTGTATATATTTATGTCTGCTTTGTTAATCTGTAGGTTTGTAAAATCTCAAATTGTAATTCCTATTGTATTAAGTGAAATCGATATTACAGTTGTTATAAACTGTTCACCTTATTTCCTTGCCCTTCACTATTTCGAGCCAAATTACGAGTCATTTAGCCATTGCCCCCGGTCATATATTGCCCTGGGTCTCGGGCATGAAAAACTTGCATTTGGTATTTACCAGTCAGACCTGGGTGTAATAGTATGAATGCATGCATGTATGTATTGTCAATAATAATGATAATAATAATAATAATAATAATAATAATAATAATAATAATAATAATAATAATAATAATAATAATAATAATAATAATAATAATAATAATAATAATAATAACAATAAAATAGTTATTATTATCTTTATTATCATTATTTCTATGATTATTATTATTATTATTATTATTATTATTATTATTATTATTATTATTATTATTATTATTATTATTATTATTATCGTCGTCAATGTTAATGTTAATGTTGATGTTAATATTGTTAATATTATTAATATTAATATTATTAATAATATTATTAATAATGTTTTTAATAATATTAATAATAATATTAATAATAATATTAATAATAACATTAATAATAAAATTAAAAATAATATTAAAAATAATATTAAAAATAATATAAAAAATGATATTAAAAATAATAATAATAATAATAATAATAATAATAATAATAATAATAATAATAATAATAATAATAATATTAATAATAATAGTATTAATAATAATAGTATTAATAATATAGTATTAATAATATTAATGTTAATAATAATAGTATTAATAATAATAATATTAATAATAATAATATTAATAATAACATTAATAATAATAATATTAATAATAATAATAATAATAATAATAATAATAATAATAATAATGATAATAATAATAATAATAATAATAATAATAATATTAATAATATTAATATTAATAATATTAATATTAATAATATTAATATTAATATTAATAATATTAATATTAATAATATTAATAACAATAATATCAATAACAATAATATTAATAACAATAATATTAATAACAATAATATTAATAACAATAATATTAATAATAATAATATTAATAATAATAATATTAGTAATAATAATATTAATAATAATACTAATAATAATACTAATAATAAAAATATCAATAATAATAATAATATCAATAATAATAATATTAAAAATAATAATATTAATAATAATAATATTAATAATGATAATATTATTATTATTAGTATTATTAGTAGTATTATTATTAGTATTATTATTAGTATTAATATTAGTATTAATATTAGTATTAATTTATCATTATTATTATTATTATTATTATTATTATTATTATTATTATTATTATTATTATTATTATTATTAATGTTATTATTATTATTATTATTATTATTATTATTATTATTATTATTATTAATATTAATATTAATATTAATATTATCTTTATTTTTATTTTTATTTTTATTTTTATTTTTTTTATTGCTATTGCTATTGCTATTGCTATTGCTATTTTTATTTTTATTTTTATCTTTATTTTTATTTTTATTTTTTTTTTTATTGTTATTTTTATTATTATTTTTATGATTTTTCTTGTTATTTTTATTTTTATTTTTATTTTTATTTTTATTTTTATTGTTATTTTTATTGCTATTTTTATTGTTATTTTTATTGTTATTTTTATTATTATTGTTATTTTTATTATTTTTATTTTTATTTTTATTTTTATTTTTATTGTTATTTTTATTGTTATTTTTATCGTTATTTTTATCGTTTTATCGTTATTTTTATCGTTATTATTATTGTTATTTTTATCGTTATTATTATTATTATTATTATTATTATTATTATTATTATTATTATTATTATTATTATTATTATTATTATTATTATTGACTGAATTTCAGACATGTAGATGTAGTTTGATATAATTTATATATAAAAGTTATTTTAATTATATGAGGAGTAAGCTCCCTCAAGTCATTAGTAAGTTGAAGGAGCTACTGAGAAACAGTAACTGGGAGATTTTATTTATTTTATTTTATTAATTTATTGCTCCAAGGCGTCAGACATTACCTGATCACATAAAAAAATAATGGCAACATAATGCTTCAAATGGACACATAACCAAGAATAGAACATAGTTTACAGGGAAGTGTAAACATTGATAAAACATTGCTACATACTAACAAGCAACCCACAGTATGGCAGCACAAAGTGCAATATATACAAAAGAAAAGCTCAGAGAAGCACAGAGCATGCAAACACATTACAAACAAAAACAAAACAGCATTATACAGCAATATACAAAGAAAATATACAATATAATATACAATGAAATATACAATACAATATAATTAATGGCCACCATTGTGAGAATAATGAGCAAGAATAACATCAGTGTTGTCATCATGAAGCAAATATGAGCAGATCTGTTTTAAATTCTGACCTCGTGGTAAAACATCTCTCACTGTGGGGCACTGAAGACAATAGTGGTCAAGAATGTTAGCATTAGGACGGTCGCATAATTTACAGGAGGTGTACTGTGGCCTATCTAGAGTCTGGGAGACCTGCCATAAAGGCCGATAACCCATTCTGAGCAGAGCACTAACTACATTGTGTTTACGCACCATTAACCAGTGCCTGCCATACTTGTAGCGTCTGTGAAGAAAGTGATCATGGTGCTGTATGGACACACTGTTGGCCCTCTCCGCGTCCCTGCGCCGGACCATCATGGCAAACCCAGCTGAGTAGATGATGTTACGTAGGCATCGGAGGGAGGGCTCAGCATCCACAGCATGCCCATCCAGCATACAGGCCGCCTTGGCAAGACGATCCGCCGTGTCGTTGCCAGTCAGCCCAATGTGAGAGGGCGTCCATACAAACGACACAACAAGAGAAGCATCCCAAGCAGCAGTGAGGCGACATAGTATATCTCCCACAGCACTGCCAGAGATGAGTTTTGGTGAGGATAGGGCACGTAGGGCCGATTGGAAGTCACAAATTATTACCCCATTCACTCGTCATCGAACAAAGAGAGTCACGGCATCCAAGATGGCATTCAGTTCACAGTAGGTGGAGCTCGACGAGGTGGATAGTCTACGGCCAATCCATAAATCAGCCGGCTCAGGCAGCTCCATGGTGGGGGAAAACACAGCACATGCCGCCCTCCCAACTGCTTGCACAGAATCATCAACATAGACGTGGTGTGCTGCAGGGACAGACGTGGACACATCAGCGATAGTCTCCAGAGCAGGGGGGGATAGACATCTTTTGAGGTCAGTGTAAATGTGACAGCGGGGAGGGGGACACGCCAGGGTAGTAAATCTGGGACGTCCGCCTGCACAGGCAGGTCGATGACAAGGCCACAGAGAATGTCACTCACCACCCTGATAAGGTTATGACCACCTCCTCGAAGTGGGAGCCTGGGTGAGTCTGGACCTAGGGACATCCTCATGACAGCAGAGAAGTACGGAGCTAGAAGGGGGTAATGAAGACACTTACCAGTGAAATACGACACATTGGCATAAATCCTCTCCACAAGAGGGGGCAAGTTGAGCTCCAACTGCATACTCACAATACGGGTAGAGAGAGAACATCCCAAGATAAATCTCATGATTCGATTCTGGAACTTTTCAAGTGGCTCGAAAGCTGGTCTAGGAAATTGACACAAGGCAGGAGACAGATAGTCAACCACTGACTGAAGTAGTAGGATGTAGAGGGTCCTCGCCAATGGGTTGGAGACAATTGCAGCATTGTTGGCAAGCCACTTGATAGGGGCAAAGCGGGGCTCCAGACGGTCAAGAAGGCTCTTCACGAAGGGATGAATTAATTGACGTGCAGGTATAGCTGGGGTGATCCGGATTGGTGCACCTAAATACGTGTACTGTGTGCAGTGAGGGATGACAGTACCACTCATGGTGAATGCGGACAGTGCTCTGTAGTTGCGTGAAGTAAAAATCCTCCTTTTTTCTGGGGAGATAATAAGGCCACAGGAGGTAGCAGACACATAATAAACATGGAGCATGTGCTGAAGGTCCTGAGTTGAGGTCCTGTGGATGCATATGTCGTCCACATAGCAGGTAACTGTAGTACCGGGGATGACAGGAAGGAGGGAGAGTAGACGATGCATAAGGATATTGACTAGAAAAGGACTTAGCACACCCCCCTGAGGAGTGCCCAGTTCAAACCGTTCATAGGTGCTCTACGACCCTTTAAAAAGGACATGTGATGTTCTGTTGCAGAGATATCCCCGTATCAATATCAGTATGCTCCCCAGAACTCCAAAGTCCACCAGCTGGTCAAGAATAATTTCCCAGTTGGCTATATCGAAGGCAGATTTGAGGTCCAGGAAGGCGACCACAATGGTGGGAGAAAGGCGGGTGTAGGGTTCAGCGAGGCAGTGATGTGTGCTTTGTTGCGGGAGGAAACCATAAAGACTGGGGGAGAACTTATCCTGTAGACAGTGCATGAGCCGGGCAAGAAGGATGCGTTCAAACACTTTGCTGAAACAAGAGGTGAGGGAGATAGACCTAAATTTGTTGGTTCCAGGTTTGGTAGAGGAATAATAATGCTTCTGGTCCAGGCAGAGGGCACATGCCCCAAGCAAAAGCAAAGATTGAAGAGCTGCAGTAAGGGGTTACCAGGAACTTTCTGAAGAAGACGGAGAACTTGATACGTAAGACCATCCTCCCCATGGGCAGTATCCTTAATCCTAGCAAGAGCATGTCGTAGTTCATCATCTTTGAATAGGATATCATCCTCCTCATCTGTCTGTAGTACTGCACCCATCAGGCGGAGGTTACGAACACTACAGCGGGTGGAGAGTGCCTCTTGAACGTTCCCAGGTAGGTTGCAAGTTTGTGACTGCGCTGAGCAGGTAGTAATGAGATCCTGAGAATACTCAAGTGGACTGTGGTGTAGAGCACCGGTGGATTTCTTCTTGACAGCCTTCCTTATAAGATGCCACATAGTCCCAGCACTAGTCTGATGGTTAATACTATCTGTGAATCTCTGCCAATACTCCATGTGCACGCACTTCTGCAGGGCAACCAGATCATCCCTTGCCAACTGATATTGGTGCAGGTGGTCAGGCATGGGCTGTCTTTGAAAGGAGAGTTCAGCATCCACAGCTGTCCTTTCTGCCCAGGCAATACACTGATCCAGAGTCCAGGAATGGGCCTCAGTGCGACGTGGAACGTGTGGTCTGAGAAAATAATGCGTGTAGAAGTCATGTGTAGAATTCACCAGGGAGTTGTATAAGCTGTCTGGAGAAAGGAGATCAAAATTGGGAAGGAGGTGAGAGATAAATGAAAGATATGTGGGGCAGTATTTGGGAGGGATAGAGATGCGGGTGTGGTGATGGGGGAGGGTAGCTGGAGTCTGAAGTATGGAGTATTTCAGGCTAAGGGCACAACGGTCAGAAATGAGAGAAGGGATAGAAGAGCAGGAGACATTAGGTACCACAAGGCCAGCTGTGAGAATGTGATCTACAGTACCCCTACGAGCGTGTGTGGCACCACCAGTATCCCAGCGCATGAGGCGGTAGCAGTGGATGTAGTCGAGCACAGGCTTGCCACCGCAATTGGGAGCGGGAGATGAGTCACCAAGGGCGGGGTGTCTGGCGTTAAGATCCCCCATATAGATCATTCCACTGTCTGTAGGTATTGGAAGGGCTGGTAGAATAATTACACCTGGGGCAGAGTAGACATTGCACAATCGAAGAGTACCATTCCAGACAGTGAATTCAAAGAGCTGAAAGGTCATATCAACTTGTGCAGAAGAACCAAGGAGCGTGTGAGGTATGGAGGAATGAATGTAGGTAATGAGTCCTCTTCTGGTATAATGCACATATGAAACATACTCTGTAAGCATAGGAGCCTCCTTCCCAGGTGGAGCACCACCAGGAAAAGCCTCTTGTATGGAGATAACATGCAGATGATGATGATAAACATAGGTTCTAAGTGCAGTGAGTTTAGGAGAGGGTCTAATTCCAAAATCATTCCAAGAGATGGCATGAAATTGTATGCTGCTAGCGAATCTTATTCTTATTTTTACAAAGGGCAGAAGTGGACAGGGCACTGTCAGACGGAGCATGGGATGAAGAAGACCTGGGCTGCGCATCAGTCAACTTCTCAAGGCGGCAGGCGACTTTATTAAGCTTGTCAGTGAGAGTCGTGATGGTGGTGATAACAACATGATGAGAGTCGACCAAACTTGCGAGAGTCCTTTCCGTTGTAGCTTGCTGGGTGACCATACTGTCAATGCAGGTGCCTATGGTATCAAAGCGAGCTGTGAGAGCTGTACAGTGGGACTCCAGGGTAGCAACAGCCTTACAAAGAGCAATGATGTCAGCAGAGTCAGTAGAACATGGAGAGGAAGGTGCGGCGATGGGTGGTGGCTGGGGCGGTGGAGCGCCCTCAGGTGGTGTGGCACGAGACTGTCTAGCACAGCCATGCCAGACGTTGACCCAAGGCATGTTGCACCGAACACACTTCCACTGCAAAGTGTCTGCCAGAGGCTGAGACGTGGATCCTGAAACAGTATCACAAGCAGCGGCAGCAGCAGGTGAGGCAGGTATTCGGTGCGGGCAGGAGCGTGTATCATGGCCAGCAGCACACCACGCACATCTAGCCGAAGCAGAACAATAGCGTGAGGTATGGATAATACCCCAGCATTTAAAACACCAATGCTGCTCGTCCTTCGTCCTGCGCAGTTCACAGGAAGGGAGACAAGGGAGAAAGGAAAACTCAACGACAGGTGGGGGTGGTTCAGGGAGACTCCAGGTGATGACCATACGGTTGATAGGCTTCACGTCCTGAAAGAGCCTCCGAGCAGTGTGCACTCCTGGTAGCTCCTTGGCAAGGGAAGGGTCAAGCACAATAGGGTAGCGAGTAATGAGGTATGTTTGGAACTTACGTGGCCGCTCAATCGAGTCTTGAATATCACACCGTAGAGAAAGTATATCACCATTCGTGACCCTGTCAGTGATGTCCTTGCAACGCCTTGAGATGTAGACAAAGCATGATGTAACCGAAGATATCTTCACCTCAGCCAGCTCCCGATTGAGACAAAATGTTTTGGTGACATCAGTAAGCCAACGAAGCTTCAATTCACTGGAGGGGTTCTCTTGGAAGCCCAGCTTGACATAATCTGCCCGGGGAGCAAAGGCTGGAGCAGCAGATGGGAGTGATGAGAGTGCAGCTGACTGGAGTGATGAAGAGGTAGCTGAAGGAGGCAACAAAGGTACAGCAGGAGGAAGACGGCAGACCAAAGGACTGTCAGAGGCTGCAAGTGGAACAGCATCCTTGTCTGTCTTGTGAGTTTGGGCAGCAGGTGACATTGAGGCACTGCTGGTATCTGACCCATGGTCTATTGGGCGTTTAGAGGAGGCAGAGTTCAGAAGTTGAGGATGAGGGTGAGAGCACATAACCCCAGCTGGCGGCTGCTGATGTCTACAGGGTAGAAGAGGAGGCCAATCTTGCATATCCTGGCCATCCTCGTCACACAGGGAAATGTCGGCCTCGATATCCGCCACGGAGGATGGTCCCGAATCTTCCCTGATGTCAGGTGAGGTGGCAAAACTAGCTTGGAGAGATGTCAGCGAGAGAGGGAGGCGACCATGACGTCACCCACGTCGTACTGCGCATGTACAAGTCCGAGGCAGCCAACGTAGAAGGTGTAACCGCTGACAGATAGCTTTTTTTCGAAACTACAGACTAAGTCAAAAAAATAAAAAGCACTGTCGACACTAAAATGACGTCTGTATCTTACTATGGATCTCGGCATGGTGAGGAATCAAACAGTGATGTAGAACTCCCAGAAATCAGCAATAACTGTAGAGCTCACTCAGTCGTCTGTTGTATACAATCCAGCCACCACGACAGTCCTAACTGGGAGAGAGAGAGAGAGAGAGAGAGAGAGAGAGAGAGAGAGAGAGAGAGAGAGAGAGAGAGAGAGAGAGAGAGAGAGAGAGAGAGAGAGAGAGAGAGAGAGAGAGAGAGAGAGAGAGAGAGGAGAGAGAGAGAGAGAGGAGAGAGAGAGAGAGAGAGAGAGAGAGAGTCAAATAGGAAAATCTACATTGCTAGAAACATTTATCGCATCATTTTTTCTTTTAAACACACACATGATGTAAAAATTTTTTTTTTTTAAATACTCCTAATTTTGCAAGGTAATCATGCAAATTGTTTTTGGGAAACAATTTTTGTCCCTATAAACGTCACACAATGCATTTGAGCGGCATAACTTCATCGCTGGTCAATGAGATAAGATTGAAACTCGGTGGTATTATGAGAGAGTGAGGGTATTAGTTTTCAGTTACTGGCAGTCTCCCAGTGGTAAATCAGCCCTAACCTCCCCCTTCTTTCTGAAACCCAGCTGTCTAGCAGTGCATCTTTCACCATAGTCAGTATTCGTGTTTTCGTTCCAAAGGTGTGGTCTGTGCCTACGGTAACACTAACACTCCTACTGCAAGGTTCATAGACCTTGAATCTCCTGACTCTGATGTTCTTTAGCTGAAGAATTATCTATCCACTGCCACTACATATCTTTGCTCATGATATTGTTCTCCTAACTCCATTTACTTTGTGTCATTTTTTAATATCTGTCCTCTTACCATTAGTCCTTGCTATCTTCGCACTCACATGCAGAAGTTCTCTATATTGGAGACTTCAATGTATACCAATGTGAGTGGCTTCATTCTTCACACACTGATGTAAGAGGAAGTGAGGTATTTGCTTTCTCTGTTACACATGATCTGGAGCAGATTAGCAAACATACTACTTGCTTTCCCAACTGCCACGATGATGCATAGAAAACTTGACCTATTACCTGATTCTAATCCTTAAAGCTATTCATATTCTGTACTTTCCTATCTTGGCAAATCTGACAACTGTTTGATCTCAGTCTCTTTCAGTTTTGCTCCCCCTCCATTAATTTTTCTACTCAGAGCCGATTTTGTCACTTCGAGTGAACCCAATATGATGATTTGTGTAGTTTTCTCTTTGATTTCCCGTGGGATGGCTACTGCTTTTGGATTCGCAACTATGATTAGGTAACTCTAAAAGTTGTCGAGATCATAACCCTGGGAATGGAGGCATACATCCCTTTATCTTTGAAAACTTTTTCTTCCCAAATAGTTGGTTTGACCATCTCTGCTCCATGTCTATTCAGTCCAGAGACCAGGCATACCATTAGTACCAAGCCTCTTCTCCTTCTGCTTTAACTCGCACTGCTTTTATTACAACTAGGAATTACTGTGCTGCTCAAATCCAAAGGTATAAAGCTTCCATTGTAAGACAAAGCTACTCTCTTTGGCTTTCATTTGTCTGCTAACTTTTCCATAAGTGATTCCAGGGCACCTGTTCCTCGTACTCTACCCCTCTCTAGCCCTATGCCTTCCCTTATTCTTTCTTCATGCAAAGTCCACGATATTTTTTTGCTCTCTAAAGACGAACAAGGTATCTAGTCCAGATGGTATCCCTGCAAGGCTCCTTAAGGGTGGTTTACACGGTCAAACGGTTTGTCGAACGCGGTTCGACAGACAAGTGTTTGAAGTGATGTTCGAACGTGTGAACAGGATATTTGGTTGTCGAACATGTTTGTCAAACGTGTTCGACAACCAAATACCCCGTTCACACGTTCAAACATCACTTCAAACACTTGTCTGTTGAACCTCGTTCAAAGAACCGCTTGACTGTGTATACCTCCTTATAAGGGGTTTGCAGATGAACTGGCTACCATGCTTTGGCATTTTTTTGCCTCATTTTCTCAACCAGTATCTATCCTTCAGCTTGGATGCACGTTTTGGTTCAGCCTGTCCTAACAAGGGACACAAAGTCAGTGGAGTAAGGAGAGCAGTAGCAGGAGCAAATATATATAATGGTAGTGGAGATATAGATCTTCAGCTAAAGAACATCAAAGTCAGGAGATTATAACTACCGATCTATTGGCCTAACCTCTGCTAATGATAAAGTATTCGAAACTATGCTCAATTCTCACTTGTTGTAAAATTTTGACTATAACGCACTTATTTCTGATCACCACTACAGCATTTGCAAGGCAAGATCCACTGTAGCCCTCCGGTCCTATCTCACTTATGCATTATCATCGTCTGTGAAGAAACATGGGAATCCTTTGTCATCACCCTTGTTATTTCTAAGGCTTCTGACAGCGTCTGGAACAAGGCTCTGTTGGCCAACCTTTCTGTTTATGACTTTACCCCTTCAATCCATTCTCTGATTTTCAGTTTTCTTTCTGACTGTTATATATCTATGGATGTTGACAGCGCAGCATCTAGCTCATTCCCTATTATGACAGGTGCTCCACTGGGCTCTGTTCTTTCACCTACTCTCTTCCTTCTCTTCATCAAAGATCATTTATAGTCCCCAGCCTCCTCTCTTCTACTCGCCCTTGGCAAAGATTCTATCAACAGAAAGTTTCTGAGTGGGGCATCCAAATTCACTGCCTCCAAAACACAGTTTTTAGCCTTTTTTTTTTGTCTGCTTCTACTCTTGATAGTTCTATTGTCTTCAAAACTAGCAGAATTCACCCTCTTAATTTTATTAACATTAGAAAGTCAGATAGCCATTAACTTGTGTCGGAGGAATCACTTTAACAAAATTTCTAAATCTGCATCCAAAGAATTGGGGATCCTGCTTCGTTTTCGTCATTGCTTTTCCAATTTTCAGTTCCTTAAAATCCATAATGGTCTCATCCGTCCGTACTTATAATTCTGCGTGCACATACGGAGTGCATTTTATACTTATATCCTTGATAGGGTTGAATCTAATGCAATCAGACTTATCAGTGTCTCTTCTCTTACTTTTAAACTGCATTCTATTTCTTTTCATTGCAAGGTATGATCACATTCTCTTTTCTATCATTACTACTTCCATCGCTGCTCTGATGAGTTGGCAAGTTGCTTCCTTCCCCACTGCTGAGGCCATGTAAACTCACCAAGCGGCCTCGTCTCACTGTAACCATGTAAAAATATGTATATCTTAGACTAGTCAGTGCAGCAACTGCATCTTCCCATCCACCTCCAGACTCTGGAACTCTCTCTCTCCTCCTGTCTTCCTAAATCTTATGACCTCTCTTACTCCAAAAAGCAGATGCATCGTCAACTCAGAGCCTAATTCTACCATATCTCTGGGTCTTAATTACTTCGACTATTCTAGCAACTTATCCTTTTTCTATTACATATCATATTCTTTTTTCTGTCTTTTCCTTAAATTTCTATATTTTTTCTGTCTCAATCTTTTCTTGATGCTAGGATTTTTAGGGGTGGTTTTATTGTCTTTCCCTTCGCCACACTCAAATGAAAAGTTAAGCAGTAACTATATCTTCTAGTTAGTGAAGAACTGGAGAGACCACTGCGCAGCTATTTATACAAGCCTAAATTTAAGAAAAGGGGAGGATAATAGATATGCACACCAACATATGTACTTTAATCCTGAGGGGAGGAACGTAGATACCAAAAGATGGGAGGAAACTATGCTAACATAAGTACCTGCCCCTGAAGGGGGTGAAAATGTGTATGCAATACATATATGGCTCTCACACCTTACCGTGAGCCTTACCTCAAGCAGGTTTTAGTATCCCCTACTGATAATAAATCTAGCTATCCATGATCTGGAAGAGTAGGAAAAAGACACTTCTAAGGTGTTTTCAGACTATTGGAGTTGGAGAAAATGAATTAACAAATACTACACGAGTACGAAATATTGTGAATAAAAGTAGCTAAATTACAAACTGGAAAAATGTCATAGTAATTTGGTATTTAATTTTCTTGTCCTTAAAGCATAACCTGACTGATTTTTAGTATAAACTTTTTGTCCATTGTACCACAAGAGAGATTGTTACTATTAAAGAAAATCTATTAAAACATTTTTCTCAATGAATTATGCATTTTATATGTAAAGTATGCAAACATGTGAAGACTAGGCTTCTTTTCAGTGCTAAAAACTTGATATGCAACAGAAGCAGCATTGAACCTGTACTCTTATCATCAGTGCAATATTTCCTCGTTTATGATTGATTGTGAAAATATAAATAATAATATGAAGTAAGATGGTAGAAATATCCATTATATGTTAAATACAATAAAAAAGGCAATCGATGGGAGAGGCCTTTAAAAAAGTTAGAAAAAAAAATTATCTTCTTTGGGCATTTCATAGCTAGTTATGTAAGCGTTGCTGAGGAATTTTTATTTAAATTTGAATTTTGATTATATTTGTCATGAATAAAAGGTTGTGCATAGTGGATAAGCTAAGTTTTACATATTAATGATCTAGTGTGGTATTTCTCTTCTTATATAATATTATCCTATATCACCTATGATCTCTTCTAATGACACCCACAGTACATGAGTTGGTCTCTTTCCCAAGTACCGGGGCTGATATCTCTCTCTCTCTCTCTCTCTCTCTCTCTCTCTCTCTCTCTCTCTCTCTCTCTCTCTCTCTCTCTCTGTGTGTGTGTGATTACCTAATTGTGATTACCTAATTGTGTTTACGGGAAAGAGCCCAAAGCTCGTATCTTTCCGTCTCCTGATCGGTTCCATTTTTAGACTTAGTGATACTTATCGTACCTGTCCTTAAAACTATGGATTGAGATAGCATTAACTACCTCCTCGCTTAGCGAATTCCAATTATCAACTACTCTTACACTGAAAAAGTATTTCCTTACATCCTGCAAACAAGTTTTCTTACGAAGCTTCAAACTATGACCTCTAGTTCTAGAGCCAGCCATATCGAAATATCGATCCCTATCCACTTTATCATAACCATGAAGGAATTTAAAGACCGTCACCATATCCCCCCTTACTCTTCTAGCTTCGAGTGATGGCAAGTCTAATTCCCTCAGCCTCTCATCATAACCGAGATTGCATATTTCTGGCACCAGTTTCGTGGCATGTCTTTGAACTTTTTCAAGCTTAGCTATGTGCTTTTTCAAGTGCGGATTCCAAAAGGGGGCTGCATATTCGAGTTTTGGCCTCACATAGGTTACATAAATATTTCTGAACATTTCCTTGTCCATGTGCCTGAAGGCTACCCTTACATTTGATAAGAATGCATATGCTGCCCTTACTACGCCATTTATATGTATTTCTGGAGACAAATCTGCCAGTATGTTTACTCCTAGATCTCTCTCATTTTCTGTCTCTTGAAGTTGTACTCCAGCCACCGAGTAGTCAAGCTTGGGCCTTCTTGCACTTGTACCCATTCTCATTACCTTACATTTTGAGGTATTGAATTTCATTAGCCACTTTTCTGACCACTCATGCAGATTATTTAGATCCTCCTGAAGTTCTCTACCATTGTTCTCGTTTTTTACTTTCTTCACAATCTTTGCATCATCTGCAAACATATTCATGAATGAATTTACAGACTCTGGTAGGTCATTTACATATACAAGGAACAAAAGTGGCCCTAAAACTGAACCCTGTGGAACTCCACTACTAACTCTTCTCCATTCAGACACTGAGTGTCTTACTCTAACCCTCTGTTCCCTTCCTTCTAAGTAAGTTTTTATCCATTCCAAGACATTTCCACCTATTCTAGCCATTGATTGCAGCTTCCTAATAAGTCTCCCATGTGGAACAGTGTCAAACGCTTTCTGGAAGTCTAGGAAAATGCAATCTGCCCAGCCCTCTCTTTCCTGTAAGATTTGGCTTACCTCATCATAAAATTCTAATAAGTTTGTTACTGTTGATCTTCCTTCTCTGAAGCCATGTTGCCTCACTGACAAAAAGTTGAAGGATTCCAAGTGAAGAGAGATATGTTTCCTTAGTAGTTTCTCCATAAGTTTGCAAACTATGCTGGTCAAGGAAACTGGTCTATAGTTCAGAGCCGTATCCCTCCTTCCCTTTTTGAAGATAGGTATCACATTTGCTTGTTTCCAGCATCTTGGAATCTCCCCCGACTCCAGTGACTCTTTAAATATGATACTTAGTGCCACTGATATTGTGTTTGCGCATTTTTTAAGCACATGAGGGGATATGTCATCAGGACCTGTAGCTTTATGAACATCTAAATCCATCAGCGCTTTGCATACCTCTGTGGCTGTAAGGTTGATGTTCTCTAATACCGGCCCTTGAGCTTCTATCACTGCAATCTGAGGGGGTGGGGTATTTTCTACTGTAAATACTGACTGAAACTCCTTGTTCAATTCTTTGCAGATCTGTGTGTGTGTGTGTGTGTGTGTGTGTGTGTGTGATTACCTAATTGTGATTACCTAATTGTGTTTGCGGGAAAGAGCCCAAAGTTCGTATCTTCCCGTCTCCTGATCAGTCCCATTTTGTACTTAGTGATACTTATCATACCTGTCCTTAAAACTATGGATTGAGATAGCATTAACTACCTCCTCGCTTAGCCAATTCCAATTATCAACTACTCTTACACTGAAAAAGTACTTCCTTACTTCCTGCAAAGAAGTTTTCTTACGAAGCTTCAAACTGTGACCTCTAGTTCTAGAGCATGCCATATCAAAATATTGATCCCTATCCACTCTATCATAACCATGAAGGAATTTAAAGATAATCACCATATCCCCCCTCAATCTTCTAGCTTCGAGTGATGGTAAATCTAATTCCCTTAGCCTCTCATAATAACTGAAATTGTTTATATCTGGGACCGGTTTCTTGGCATGTCTTTGAACTTTTTCAAGCTTAGCTATGTGCTTTTTCAAGTGCGGATTCCAAAAGGGGGCTGCATATTCCTGTTTTGGCCTCACATAGGTTACATAAATATTTCTGAGCATTTTCTTGTCCATGTGCCTGAAGGCTACCCTTAAATTTGATAAGAATGCATATGCTGCCCTTACTATACCATTTATATATATTCCTGGAGACAAATCTGCCAGAATGTTTACTCCAAGATCTCTCTCATTTTCTGTCTTTTGAAGTTGTACTCCAGCCACCGAGTAGTCAAGCTTGGGCCTTCTTGCACTTGTACCCATTCACTTTACCCTACATTTTGAAGTATTGATTTTCATTAGCCACTTTTCTGATCACTCATGCAGATTATTTAGATCTTCCTGAGGTTCTCTACCATTGTTCTCGTTTCCAACTTTCTTCACAATCTTTGCATCATCTGCAAACATATTCATGAATGAATTTACAGACTCTGGTAGGTCATTTACATATACAAGGAACAAAACTGGCCCTAAAACTGAACCCTGTGGAACTCCACTACTAACTCTTCTCCATTCAGACACTGAGTGCCTTACTCTAACCCTCTGTTCCCTTCCTTCCAAAGAAAGTTTTTATCCATTCCAAGACATTTCCACCTATTCTAGCCATTGCTTGCAGCTTCCTAATAAGTCTCCCATGTGGGACAGTGTCAAATGCTTTCTGGAAGTCTAGGAATATGCAATCTGCCCAGCCCTCTCTTTCCTGTAAGATTCGGCTTACCTCATCGTAAAATTCTAATAAGTTTATTACTGTTGATCTACCTTCTCTGAAACCAGGTTGTCTCACTGACAAAAAGGTGAAGGATTCCAAGTGAAGAGAGATATATTTCCTTAGTAGTTTCTCCATAACTTTTAAACTATGCTGGTCAAGGAAACTGGTCTATAGTTTAGAGCTGTATCCTTCCTTCCCTTTTTGAAGATAGGCATCACGTTTGCTTGTTTCTAGCTTCTTGGAGTCTCCCCTGATTCCAGTGAATTTTTAAATATGTTACTTACTGCCACTGATACTGAGTTTGTGCATTTTTTAAGTGCATGAGGGGATATATCATCAGGACCTGTAGCTTTATGGACATCTAAGTCCATCAGCACTTTGCATACCTCTGTGGCTGTAAGGTTGATGTTCTCTAATGCCGGCGTGGAAGCTTCTATCTCTACAATCTAAGGGGATGCGGTATTTTCTACTGTAAATACTGACTGAAACTCCTTGTTCAATTCTTTGCAGATCTCTTCAACCGTCTCAGTGATGCTTGCATCCGCTCTCTTAAGCCGTAAAACCTGTTCTTTTTCCTTCAGTTTTCCTCTGATAAAGCTGTGAAATAGCTTGGGATTTTCTGTAGCCTTCCTGGTGATGTCCTTTTCATATTCCCTCTCTGCCTCTCTTCTTTTACTTAGGTAGTCATTTCTTGCTCTTTTGTGGGCTTGCCAGGCATTTATGTTTTTTGTCATGTACCTTTTCCAGCATTTGTCTCACCACTCCTTAGCTCTTTTACATCCATTATCGAACCATTTCTCTCTGGCATGAATTACACCTACTTTGGTGACAGGTATGCAGCAATATACTATCTTCCCATATTTCTCTCAAAAGATGTCGTACATTTCTTGTACAGATATGTTGTAAAATAAGGTTCTCCAGTCAATAACTTCAAAAAGGTCATTCATATTGATGTTTTATCCTTTTGGATAGTTCCTTCTCATGTTCTCAGTGCCTCTACTTTCAGGCAGAAGATCTTCAATGGTATACTCCATCAGTGTGTGTGTGTGTGTGTGTGTGTGTGTGTGTGTGTGTGTGTGTGTGTGTGTGTGTGTGTGTGTGTGTGTGCTTTGATTAATCTATACAAGCTCAGACTTTAGCAAGAAAAGTAATAAGGAAGAAGGTAAAGAGTGGTAAACTTCGAAAATACTCGACGATGTAGGCGAGAGGCAGTAGAGAAGACAATCTGTCCACAAAACTAACCAGTAGTCACTACACACAGCAGCACATATTCACCTTTCCTTAGCTCAAAAATGATATTGAAAGTTTAGATTATGATGGGTCATTATTTATTTACGACACATGTTTTCCCAAGCATATGTATTTGTCTTCTGTACTTTCTCTATAAGTTAGTCACGTTTCACTTATAATATAATAAAGATGTGTCCGCTATGTAATAAGTATTGCTCATCCACGTCCACCACGAAGCAGTGAAGTGGAACTTACCATTAAGGTACAGCTACAGTGACATGGCCACCTCTTCCAGACTTCGCTGGGTGACGCCCTCCAGGCATCATATTATGGTCACTTTGGCAGCTCTTTGTCAAAGCCAGATATTGCAATTGAGCCAACTATGGGTTGCTATGACCCCAGCACAGGCGAACTTTACCCCTTTTCCCCATGCATCACGTGTTGCGGTGCCCTCTGTTCTGGAGAAATGGGAAGTTGAAATGTTTTATGCTGCCCTCAGTACCTGGAGGCTGTCCATAGAAGGCTGGATATTCCTTAACAGATGGTCTAACTTGGAAGCCATTATACATATCCAGTTGAACTGTGTGATGGTTCTTCAACAATTCTTGGATTGCAGGTATACCAAGGAAATGTGGATGAGCTTTGCAACCAAGCAAGCCTTGGATAATATCAAGGCATTAATCAGGTGGTATTGTGGAGAGAGTTTTTCAATGATTTCCGGGCTCCAGACGAGCCATTTTCAAAGGTGTTGGTAGTTGGTACTAGAATGTGCTTGTAAGTACCCCAATTGCAACCACAATCTGCGTGATTCCATGTCTTCACGAAAGTTAATAGTAGGTTTAAGTGACCCAGTGTTAAAAAGGACATTTATCAGGATTTTTTTTCTATATGATAGCGTGGATAAGCTTACATTTAAGTGTTCAAACTTTAAGGCTGCAGTGAAAGACATGGATATCAGCAGATCTTTTTCTCATCAAAATTCATCTACCCAGGCTGCAACAATAATGGAAGAAATATAGCTGCTGCTGCTACCAGTATTACTCCCTGTCCATCCCCACCATACCCTGTTGAAACTGTGGGAAGTTGCACCTGGATAAGAGGTCTTTCCTCATCAAAGATGCTATCATTCATGGATGCCAAAAGGTGGTACACTTCAGAAAGCTCTGCAGGAGCAGGGAGAGGGCTTCCTCTGCGGAAGTATCTAGTGCATCGTTGGTAGCATCAAAAACATTTCCAACTATTCTTGTGATTACTTCCAGCTTCTTAATAATGTTTCCTGAAAATCTAAGAATATGTAGTCTGACCAACCCTCTATATCCTGTAAGATCTGGCTTACCACATAATAAAGTTCTAATAAGTTTCTTACTATTGATCTGCTTTCTCTAAAGCCATGTAGTCTCATTTACAAAAACCTGAAGAATTCCAAGTGAAGAGAGGGGTGTTTCCTTAGTAGTTCCTCCATAACTTGCAAACTATGCTGGTCAAGGAAACAGGCCTATCGCTTAAAGCTACATCTCTCCATCCATCTTTTAAGATAGGTGCCATGTTTGTTTGTCCAGCATCTTGGAATCTCGTCAGATTCTAGTGACTTCACCCATTATTATATTGGATTAGTGCATTTTATTTTAGTACGCAAGGGTGTATGTTATCAAGACTTGTAGCTTTATTGCCATCTAATTCCATCAACGAAACCTCTGTAGCTGCAATGATGGAGTTCTCTAATACCATCCCATGATCTCTTATCTGCAATCTGAGGGGGTGGGGTATTTTCTACTGTAAATACAAACTTAAACTTCTCGTTCAATTCTTCCCAGATCTATTCATCCATCTCAGTGATGCTTCCATGTGCTCTCTTTAACAAAAAGCTTGTTCTATGACCTTCAGTTTTTTTCTGATAAAGCTGTGGAAGAGTTTGAGATTTTCTTTAGCCTTCCTCGTAAAATCCCGTTCATACTCTCTCTGTGCCTCTTGCTTTCCTTAGGTAATCATATCTCGTTCATTTGTAAGTCTGTCAGACATTAATGATTTTTATCCTCCTATATTTATTTCATCATTTATCTCTGCACTCCTTAGTTCTCTTACACTCATTATCAAACCATGTGGAATGTATGACACAAGTATCTATCTTCCCATACTCCTCACAGAAGAATTCGTACATCTCTTGTGCAGATTTGTTGTTAAATAAGATCATCCAGTCAATATCTGCAAAAACATAAATAATATTGCTATAATCGTCATTTGGATAGACCATCCTCGTCTCCTTCTCAGTGCCTCTACTTTTAGGCAGAACGTCTTTGATGATATACTCCATCAAAAACACACAGTGGCCACTTTTTCAATTGATGGTTCATACTAGATCCAGTAAATGTTAGTGTAAGAAATTTTCTTGTACACAATTTAGGAATCTTGTCCCAAGTGAATCCTCCTCACTGTGTTGGTCAAAATTGGTCCAATCTATTAGGGAACTCCTGAAGAAATCGTTGGTTACCTCCTTGGTAAAAGGAATTCTACTGCAGATTTCTTACTGGCAAGCAGCCAGGAAGGGAAGAGGAAACCATCCCAGGCAGGGGATAGAGTTGACTCTTGCCTTACTCTGTTCGCCACCCTTCAAACCCAGCCACTGAGGGTGCAAGCCAGCCTCAACTTGGTGCCTGTCCCAAGCCCAGGTAAATAGGGAGGATTGGTGGAAGGGCATTCCCCGTAGGTGTCGCATTGGGGCTTCGCCTGACCCCTCCGGAATGACAGCAAGGGCTACCCAGTCATGGGCGGGCTTGGTTAAAGAAGCAAGCTCTAGGGAGAGTGTCAGACGAGGTGCTGCGGGTGGGCACTCTTAATGTGGGGACGATGACTGGGAAGGGGCGGGAATTGATGGACCTGCTGGAGAGGAGGAGACTTGGAGTGCTGTGTGTACAGGAGACCAGGTGGAAAGGAAATAAGGCGAGGGAACTGAGTGAGGGTTGCAAATTGTTCTATAATGAAGCAAATGAGGAAGGAAGTAATGTTGTAGGAATAATACTATCCAAAGACCTGAGGGAACGCTTACTTGGTGTGAATAGAAAGAGTGACAGAATTATGATTTAAAGCTGGGACTGGGAGAAACAGTAGTCAATGTGGTATGTGCCTATGCCCCACAAACTGGTTGTACAGCGGAGGAGAAGGATGTATTTTGGGAGGAGATGGACTAGGAGCTTAGAACAATTCGTATAAGGGAGAGGGTAATTTTGGGAGGAGATCTAAATGGTCACTTGGGAATTGGGAGGGCTGGGATAGGTAGAGTTCATGGGGGCTGGGGGTGGGCGAGAGAAATGAGGGGGGAGTGACAGTGATTGATATTGCAGTGGCATTTGATCTGGCATTGGTCAACACATTCTTTGAGAAAAAGGAAAACATATTGATTACATATAGCAGTGGTGGGAGGGAGAGCCAGATAGATTTATTGTTGTATAGAAGAGACCATCTGAAGGAGATTAGCAACTGTAAAGTAATAAATGGGGAGAGTGTAACAGCGCAACATAGGATAGTAGTAACTGACTGCAGGCTCAGGAAATGTAGGAAAAATAAGAAGCCGAGGATGGACCCAAAGATAAAGTGGTGGAGATTGAAAGATGCAGAGCTGAGAGCTATGTTTAAGGGAAGAGTGTTGGAAGCGATAAGGTTGCATGAGGATGTACAAGAATGGTGGAGAGAGAATAGTAAGGTGATTTTTAGGGTTAGTGAGGAGGTACTTGGAAAGTCATCAGGAAGGAAACCCCCAAATGATAAAGAGTCTTGGTGGTGGAATGAGGAAGCGCAAGAATGGGTGAAGAACAAGAAAGAAGCTAAGAAGAAGGCAGATTTATCAGGCCTGGAGCAGGATAAAGAAGAGTACAAGCAGGTAAAGAAGGAGGCAAGGAGAGCAGTAGCAAAAGCAAAGGCAGAGACATTGAATGAAGTCTATGAAGAGCTGGAAACACCAGAAGGAGAGAAGAAAATATTGCTAATTGCCAAGGCCCGAGATGCTGCATCCAAGGACTTGACCCAAGTAAGACAAATAAAGGATAACCATTAAGTAGTTCTAGCAGAAAAGGATGAAATAAAATGCAGATGGGAAACTTATTTTGAAGGATTACTAAATGAAGAGAATCCAAGAGCAGTATTTGAAGATGGACTTTCAAATGAAGCAGTTACAACAACAGTGACTAGAAGAGAGGTAGAATGGGCAGTAAGGAAAATGAAAAATGGAAAGGCAGCAGGATCTGCTAAGATGCCAGTGGAGGTATGGAAGAGTCTTGGAGAGAAAGGCATAAATATCTTGTGGGACTTAATGCAAAAGATCTTTAGTCAGGAAAAGATGCCAGAGGAGTGAAGAGGAATCCTAATCATCCCAATCTATAAAGGGAAGGGGGACATTCAGGAGTGTGAAAACTATAGAGGTATAAAGTTGTTAAGTCATACTATGAAGATATGGGAGATCATAGAGAGGAGACTCAGAGAGAAAACGAAAATTGGGGATGAGCAGTTTGGCTTCATGCCTGGAAGAGGGACAGTGGATGCCATATTTGCCTTGAGACAAATGATAGAAAAGCACCGGGAGAAACAGAAAGGACTGCATATGGTTTTTATTGACCTGGAAAAGGCAAAATGATCGAGTACCACGTCAAGAGGTGTGGAGGTGTTTTAGAGAAAAGGGAGTCCCCGAAAAATATGTAAGAATCATCCATGATATGTATGAGAGGGTAGAGGCAAATGTTAAGAGCAGTTTAGGCTTGACGGAAAGTCTGCTTTGAGTCCATATCTATTTGATCTGGTCTTGGATGTAGTAACCCAGCATATTAGAGATCAGTCACCATGGTGTATGCTCTTTGCAGATGCCATTGTACTGTGTAGCAACAGACGAGAGGTAGTGGAGGAGAAGCTTGAGGAGTGGAGAAGAGTGATGGAGGATAGAGGGCTGAGAATCAGCAGGAAGAAGACAAAGTACTTGAGGTTGAGAGATGATGAGGATGGGGAGGTCAATTTGCTGGGGGAGGTTTTGAAAAGAGTTGAAAGGTTCAAGTATTTGGGATCAACAGTAGAAGAGGATGGTGACCTAGAGTCAGAAATAACCCACAGAATACAAGCGGGATGGAAGAACTGGAAAAAAGTGTCTGGGGTGCTCTGTGACAGGAGAATAGGAATTAAGTTGAGGGGTAAAGTGCATAAGACAATTGTGAGACCTGCAATGACGTATGGAACAGAGATATGGGCAATAAAGAAGACACAAGAGAAAAACTGGATGTGGCAGAGATGAGGATGTTGAGATGGATGTGTGGGGTGACAAGAAGCGATACGATCAGAAACGAGGTAATTAGAGGTACCTCAAAAGTTAGAGAAATATCAGATAAGATACAAGAAAGTAGACTAAGATCATGTTGTTAGGAGGGATGAACAGTATGTTGGGAGGAGAGTGATGAAAATGGATATACAGGGTAGGAGAGGGAGGGGGAGACCAAAGCGTAGGTGGATGGATTGCATCAATGACGACCTGAGGTCTAAAGGTTTGTTGGGTGATGAGGTATGGGACAGGAACATATAGAGAACACTGGTCAGAAACATCATTCCCACATGAAAGTGAGAAAATATGTAGATGAAGAGGAGGAAGAGAAGTACCCCTCCTTAAAGGCACCTCTGAATTCAGAGGACAATGGACATGAAGACGATCTAGTAGCAGCTATGACAGCAACTACTATAGGGGCATTAGGTCAAGAAGACAGTGTTGTCATGGATGAGGACTCTGTTTTGAGCACAGCTGCAGAGGACCCCATCTATCAACTGTTAGTACCTTGAAAATTATCCTGCAAATAGCCCCACCAAAAGGCTCAGGAGTTAGCGTGTCTCCACTCATTCCAGCATGTGAAAGACAAACCAGTTGTGGCCCAGGATCTTATCATGTACACCAACAAGGATGGCTGCATATGCCTGGTTGACCTGGAATCCCTCCGCCACAAGGTTGCAGTTAAAGTACATGCAGGTCACCAAGTACTAGACTGAATGCTCAGGTAAGCCAGATAAGCAGCATATTGGCCCTGTATGGATGGGGACCTTCAGCACCACAGGTCTACCTGTGTCTCCTGGGACAAAAACTCAACCTTCTCCTCACCCAAGGATCTAATTATTCCCCTGCCCCTCAAATGCCCCTTTCAATGGACAGTGGTAGATCTCTTCCAGATCAGGGGACATGTATACCTGGTGTATAAGGAGGACTCATGGGCTGGCTGGATATTGCACATTTCTCCAGTGGTACCTCCTCCAGTAAAATCATCACCAAGATACAAGGATTCTTCATCCGATGGGGGACACCACTGCAGTTGTCAATGGATAGTGGGACTAACCTGGGGAATGAGGAAATACTAGCCTTCCTCCAGAGATAGGAGTCTCAGTCTGCTTATCCTCCACACACTACTCTCAATCTAATGGCAGAGCCGAGGTTGCTTTCAGGTCGGCTAAAGAGATTGTTGATTGAACGGCGATGCTAATGTTAGCTTGAAGACATACATGGCATCCCAAGCTCTGCTCCAGTACCTAAGCACAGGTCTGAAAGGCATATACAAGTCCCCAGCACAGTTGGCAATAGGAAGACAACTCACAGACGGCATACCGATTTTGTGTGATCTGCTATATATGTCCTTTTAACTCTAATGTCCATAATAATAGATTGAGTGCAGTATTTTATTTTTATTCTCATAAATCTTATTATCATTTTGCTTGTTTGTTTTATATTTATTATATACAATATATATAGTCTTGGGAGTGGGAGATGATGAGTTATTAATTAATTACTGTGCAACATGTTTTTCCGAGTGCATGTATTTGTGTCTTTCGTGCCTTCTCTGTCAGTTAGTCACGCCTCAACTGTCACTAATGAAGCTGTGTACGTTATGTCACGAGTATTACTCATCCACATCAGCCAGATGATAATACAAATAATATTTTAGGATAACATACGCTAATGATTTACTGGGTAACATTTCTGAAGTAAGTGAAATGCGTTTTGAGAGACTCAATCAATCACTTTCTCAGCTTTCATGTAGGTCAGATATCCTTACCCATATTATAGCCAGAGCTTGAAGAGAAATAATTAAAACAGAGGGAGAGTGAGAGAGAGTAATAATAATATAATAATAATAATAATAATAATAATAATCCTTTATTTCCAATGTACATTGGGTATTCAAATAAGATACATATATATTC
The DNA here is from genome assembly GCA_037179515.1 of Halocaridina rubra. Taxonomy (NCBI): domain Eukaryota; kingdom Metazoa; phylum Arthropoda; class Malacostraca; order Decapoda; family Atyidae; genus Halocaridina; species Halocaridina rubra. The sequence continues at coordinate 34,369 of JAXCGZ010006555.1, forward strand.
CAGATAGACATCTGTGGTGTACGATATAGACATACTAAAACAAACAAATCATAAAGATGAGTGTACCATTAAAATTTACAAGTAAAATCTTCCTTTAAAAGTAACTTCTTAAGATTATATTTAAAAGTATACACTGAACCAGCATTTTTTAGTTCTCTGGGAAGCTGATTATATAAATGAGGTCCACGAATGTTTATATCTCTTGAGCCAATATCAGTTTTAGACCTTCGTACTAATAAATCTTCCCCTTGACGGGTAGTTAACCCGGTAACTGAGCTTACTGTAGAGAAATTATACAAGCAATCAGGAAGATTGTTTCTTAGTATATTAAAAACAAAGGTACATATATCAAAAACATATTTATCTCTAATCCTTATCCATTCTAGATCTTTTAAAACAGGAGAGATGTGCTCGTATTTTCTTACATTGCCAACAGCCACTCGTGCTGCAAAGTTTTGTAACTTTTGTATTCTTTGTAATTGAGTCTTATTTGTACATCCCCAAACTTTGAGACAGTAATTAATTAAACTCATAGCTAAGGACTGGACAATTATTATACGAGTTGATGTTTCAAATGAGTCTTTTACCCTATTTAGATATATTAGAGTACCCATTACTTTTTTATAAATTTCATCTATATGCATTTCAAAATTCATGTAGCGGTCAAAATAGACACCTAGGTTCTTTACCGAGTTCATTGGCTTAATGATATTACCGTTAAAATTTATAGGAAGATTGTCATCAACTTCTGATAATAATTGTCTGGATCCGATAAGAATAGATTGGGTTTTAGTTTCATTAAGTAACAGACCATTTTTTAGAAAATAACGTTTAGCCATATACAAAATTTCTTCTGCTCTACGAATAATATTTTCTAAATCATTAATTTCTCCTTCAATTAAGATTTGAGTATCGTCAGCATATTGAATGACATAACAGTTAGGTAAATATTTTACTAGATCGTTTACATATATTAGAAAAAGTATAGGTCCTAGGATCGATCCGTGAGGGACCCCAAACAATACCTTCTTGCGACTTGAAACTACATCTTTTATTCTGACTGACTGGTAGCGGTTTTTTAAATAGTTTTCGAACCAGCTTGGGTCAATGTTCATTTTATTGCATTTTTCTAATAAGATGGTATGGTGTACACTATCAAAAGCTTTAGAAAGATCGAGTAGTAGTAGCAATGATATTTTCTTATTATCTATATTTTTGTATATTTCATCTGATATTTTCAATAAGGCAGTTTCAGTTGATAATTTTGGCCTGAAACCGTGTTGACTTTTTGCAATAAGTTTATTTTTTTCAAGAAACTCACTTAACTGATTTGCAACAATCTTTTCAAGTATCTTTGATAAAAT
>JAXCGZ010006556.1:0-15000 GCA_037179515.1 Halocaridina rubra
TTACTAAAATGAAAATTTTTTTTCAAATTTTCTGTACAGGCGTTATTTGTGTATTTCGTATTTTTTTACTAGTATTTTTTGGGGGGGCGTTATTCCAATTTCGCATATTATAATAACGCGTAAGAAACGAGCTGAGTGTATATATATACCTTGTTCCTTTTTTCCTCATTTTTTTTAAACCTTGAAATTGCAATAACACACCAAAAAAATAATAGTACAAAAATAAGAAATTTGCAATTAACGCCCATGCAAAAAAATAAACAAAAATGAAATTTCATTTTAGTAAAATATCGACTGCCTCCTAGGCACTTCTCCGCCATCCTCCTTCTCTTCTACCGCTTAATGCGATCGGATATTATGAAGAAAATTGAAAAAAGCATTAAGAGCAAACCGCAAACATATTTGCAATATAATATCGTCAGGGAAATAGCGTGCGAGGGTGCATCAGCTGATACGGAAGTATCAACACGTTTGCCGATAGAGGTTCGTTCTCCGGCAGCCTCCTCCTCTTCTACCGCTTAATGCGATCGAACATGATGAAGAAAATTGAAAAAAAGCATTAAAAACAAACAGCAAACAAATTTTCAATATAATGTCGTCAGAGAAATAGTGTGCGAGGGTGCATCTGCTGATACGGAAGTGTGACAAAACATTTGCCGATAGAGGTTCGTTCTCCCGCATCCTCCTCTTCTTCTACTGCTGGCTAGCACAGTGGTAACGCGCTGGCTTCGCATTCACAAGATCGAAAGATTGGTTCCCGTCCAAGACCAAGAGTTTAAGCTGTCTACTGGCAGGAACTGCTGTGGCAGGGCACCACAGTGGGGGGTTGGGGCTTGCCCCAGCTGACAAATACCCATTGTATTGTAGTGGAAATAAAGGTTTATTATTATTATTATTATTATTATTATTATTATTATTAATAATGTGATCGGATATTATGAAGATAATGGAAAAAAAAGCATTAAGAACAAACAGCAAACATACTTTAGATATAATATCATCAGGGAAGTAGCGTGTGAGGGTGCAGCAGCTGATACGGAAGTGTGACAAAACGTTTGCATTCTCATCCTCACCGCCACCATCAGTGTTGCCAGAATAGATGAATGAGAGAAATGATAAATATAAAAAATATACATGTAAGGTGGTAAGTTATTTCAAGTATCTTAAAGATGAAGTACAATTTTATTTAAATTACAGTACTACCATCTTGTGATTAATATATAACTTAAAATGTACCATACATTTGAAAATAAAAACATCCGCTTTATATGGCAACACTGGCCACCATGCACGTCCCAGTGTAAGCCTGTTGCCAATGGCATAATAAAGTACATTAATTTGTTTACTGTACAGTAAATCTGTATATCTTTTATACTGTACACTAATTGCATGTTAATATAAATAAGTACAGGTCTTTCTGCTTTGTAATGTACTTATAAAATATGCTTTACTTATCTTATATCTTTGGTATAGTGTGTCTATGGACTGTTGTGGACCGAGCTATGCCCTTTATCATTGTTTGCTATGGAAAATGACTCGTTTTTTCACGTGATTTTCCATATACCCGTCACTTCTGAGAACCTATCTCTGCATTATTCTGAGAACTATTTTTATATATACAGTGTTACCCCGGTTATTAGCGCTTCTTGGTTCGCGTTCTCACTCTATCGCGGTTTTTTTTTGGATAAATTATTATTTTATTTTATGGGTATACGCAAAAATATTAAAATATTGAAAAAAAACATTTTCAGTATTTTCATTTTTTTTTTTAAATTTACGTTGCGTGCTGTTATTTATAATGTAAAGGGTGTTTTTTTAACAGTGCAGGGAGGGTTTATACAGTTCGTAAACGAAAAAATAATTGTAAATGAGTATGTGTGTCTCGTCATTATCACCTCATTCACCGTAATTTTATCTATCACTTTCATAAAAATTTACGTTGCTTGCTGTTATTTACAATGTAAAGGGTGTTTCTTTAACAGTGCAGGGAGGGTTTATACAGTACGTAAACGAAAAAATAATTGTAAATGAGTATGTATGTCACGTCATTATCACCTCATTCACCGTAATTTTATCTATCACTTTCATAATAATTTACGTTGCTTGCTGTTATTTATAATGTAAAGGGTGTTTTTTTAGCAGTGCAGGGAGGGTTTATACAGTACGTAAACGAAAAAATAATTGTAAATGAGTATGTATGTCACGTCATTATCACCTCATTCACCGTAATTTTATCTATCACTTTCATAAAAATTTACGTTGCTTGCTGTTATTTATAATGTAAAGGGTGTTTTTTTAACAGTGCAGGGAGGGTTTATACAGTACGTAAACGAAAAAATAATTGTAAATGAGTATGTATGTCACGTCATTATCACCTCATTCACCGTAATTTTATCTATCACTTTCATAAAAATTTACGTTGCTTGCTGTTATTTATAATGTAAAGGGTGTTTTTTTAACAGTGCAGGGAGGGTTTATACAGTACGTAAACGAAAAAATAATTGTAAATGAGTATGTATGCCACATCATTATCACCTCATTCACCGTAATTTTATCTATCACTTTCATAAAAATTTACGTTGCTTGCTGTTATTTATAATGTAAAGGGTGTTTTTTCAACAGTGCAGGGAGGGTTTATACAGTACGTAAACGAAAAAATAATTGTAAATGAGTATGTATGTCACATCATCATCACATTCACGGTAACTTTTCCTATCACTTTCATAAAAATTTACGTTGCTTGCTGTTATCTATAATGTTAAGGGTGTTTTTTTTAACAGTGCAGGGAGGGTTTATACAGTGTAAACGTAAAACTATATTAAAATATATATGTACATATAGGCGGATCCTACTTCGCGGATTTCCTGGTTCGCGGTGGGTCCCGGAACCGAACTACCGCGATAAGTGAGGCAACACTGTACAGTCAACTTGTTTTTTTGCCTGTTTCTATTTTACGCGAAATTAGAGTAACGCCTCCAAAAAATAAAAGTAAAAAAATATAAATTGCACGAGCTACGCGTGTGCACATGAGAAAAAGCGAAGAAAATGGTTCAGTTTAGTAACTAAACGACCGCCTCTGAGGCAGTTTCCCATAATGCTGCCATGCGCTTCAGTCTCACTTCGCCCAGTATTAATCTCAACAACAACCAGGGGTGTGCTCTCCTCCTCTACTCCTACTGCTTAAGTCACCTCCTCACCGCCACCTCCTCCTTGTCCTACTGCTTATGTCATCTTTGTTTACGTTTGCAGATAAGGGTTTGTTCTCAGGGTGTCTTTCCCCATTTATTGTCATCATCTTTCATTTCCTCCCTCATTTGATTTCTTCTTCTTCCCCTGTTTCTTTCTTCTCCACTTTGATCGCAAATGGATGAATCCTTTTAAACGGAGGGAAATTTATTATTAGATTTCTCTCTCTCTCTCTCTCTTTGGTGACTCCTCGTTTCCAGTCTCAGCTATGTGGCTTCCTTTATACATTAACTTGCTTCTTTTATTTTTTTATATCTTCCTTTGTTCATCTCTGTACATTTGTCTTTCTATCTATCTAGCTGTCTTAGTTTATTATATAGTATCCTTTGCTTACTTAGTACTGTATTATCTCTTTATACAAAAATGAAACAAACTTTTTTTTAATGTACTTGCTTAATTTTCTGTATAGCAATAATAATAATAAAAATAATAATGTCTACTTATAAGTCACTTTTAATCTTGGAAGAATAACCATTGTACAAAAATTAAATAAATGTTTGTTTGTATGTTTGTTTGTCTCTGTATCAAATGATGCTTATTCAGGCACAATATCTTACTCATAAAATATTTATTTACTCACCTATTTGGGGTTTATCTAATTTTCAAGATTATAGTATTATTAATATTCCATGGTTCTAAACATTATTCTATCTATCAGCCATGCTGCACAAAATCGTAATGTAGATAGTGTCAGCTGAGAGAAAAAGAAAACGTATACAATTCGTTCAAAGAAAACGTATATCGTATTGTACATGGGAAACTTAAATGAAATACTGTATATATATTCTCTACAGCCTTTTTCCCTGACGATATTATACCGAAAGTTTGTTTACTGTTTGTTCTTAAGGCTTTTTTCAATCTTCATAATATCACGCTCATATAAATTTACGCTTGTGCGCTGTTATAAATAAAGTAAAGGGTGGTTTGTTAACAGTGCAGGGAGGGTTATACAGTAAAGGTAAAAATAAGTAAAATACCTATAATAAATATGGGAAAGAGGAAATGAAAGATGACGACAATAAATGGGGAGAGAGAGAGAGAGAGAGAAACATCTTTATTGTAAAAATAATGGTTTAATGACAAATTCGTAATAATAATAATTATCTCCACAATCATCATCAAAGGAATATTTTTGTCGCCAATAATAATAATAATAATTATAATAATAATAATAAGATCTAAGGAGAATTTTTGGAATAGGCATCATGAAAGTAATGCAGAGGTATATTAAAACCCAGCAGAGAATTGGATATTCATTACACATCTTTTATAATCCCTTCACATCTGACAGGTCATTACACTCTCCATCTGTTTCTCTTTACTTTATGTATTCTTCGTGTCCGGGACCGATAAAGGCTGTTTTATTTTATTATTTTTTGGCCCGTCCTGGTGTCACAATCATTTAAAAAAAAAAATAAATAAAAATGGTGCTCCTACTTCACGGTTTTTCACCTATCGCGACAGGTCCCGGAACCAAACCCCTGTGATAAATGAGGAAGCACTTATATATAACACAGTCACCTTGCTTTTGATGCGTGTTTTAACTGCGCAAATTTGGAATAGTACATCATGAAAATAATAGTAAAAAAATACGAAATGCGCAAACTACGCACGCGAGAAAAAGCGAAAAAAATGGTTCAGTTTAGTAACTAAGCGACCACCTCTGAGGCAGTTTCCCACCATGCTGCCATGTGCTTCAGTCTCTCTTCACCCAGTATTAACCCCAACATTACCCAGGGGTTTGCTCTAACCTTTCCTTCTCCTCTTCTCCTCCATCTCAAGTTACCTCCTCACCGCCACCTCCTCCTTCTCCTACCGCTTATGTCATCTTTGTTTACGTTTGCAGATAGGGGTTTGTTCTCTGGGTGCATTAATTTTTTTTTTGCACTACAGTATTTATTTGTAAATCTGTATATCTTTTATACTGCGCACTATTTGTATATTAATATAAATAACTACAGGTCTTTCAGCTTTATGTACTTATAAAATGTTTTACTTATCTTATATCTTTGGCATAGTGTGTTTATGTATGGTTGTAAAACGTATCTATTCCTATTATCATTGTTTCTTATGGAAAATGACTGGTTACATTACGCGAATTTTACATTACCCGTGCCTTTTGAGAACCTATCCTCGCATTGTTCCAAGAGGTGAGTGTATATGTATTTGGTAAAAAGGCTGGAGTTGAACAGAACTGAAGCCTTTTCTCTCTCTTTCGTTCTTTGAATATAAAAGTATCAACTTACAAATAAAACTACTTATGAACGGCCATTCAGAACGTAATTCATTCATAAGGTATGTATTAAGATGTGCCTCACTTCTCAGGAAGACTGAAAGTTTTTTGGAAGTATATAATATACAAGATGTTACTTACACTGATAGCTTTAATTTGAAGAACTAGTTTATGATACTGATCAAAGATATTAAAAAAGAACAAACATAAAATGTATAATTTATGCTAAAGGGTCGAAAACAGTTATGATATGGAAAAGAGATGGAGAGCAGAGGAGCTAATAATACCTTGCTGAGCATTGTAATAATTTTTCACTCTGGAATTTGCAGATCATAACTCATTATGTCTGACATATATGTAAGTAAAAGTATTGAATAATGACTATAATAATGCTGTACATATTTGCAGGAAAAGAACGTGTATTTCGGGCAATTGCGTCCGCACTTAATTGCCGCATATGGGCTAGTAATGATAAGCAGAAGGTTTTACGCTGCCTTGATGATAAGGAAATAACTTGCAGATTGACTTCTGATAAATTAAGCGCTCAAGTTCATGTATTACCAATGAATCACATTCATCAGAAGGTAAGTGATACTGCATGTTTTTTTTGTTGATAATGAAATCATATACGTATGTACTTAAACCGTTTAGGAACGGATTCCTCATCTCACAAGCATGTGCATTGGATCTGGCTGGACCCGGTCAACATAAAAATTCATTCCAATTCCGCAGCCTTGTGTCAAAACATAATGGGTGCTAGAACACTTGCTACAGCATGCCACTGTTTCCTGGTGTTGTATGGCATCTTTTTCCCCCGTTCTATATAAAGCATTTAGCGCGAGTGAACTAATGAACATTGCCATTCAATATATATATATATACAGTGATCCCTTGCTATATCGCGGATTCACTGTATCGCGTTTTTTTTGGCCATTTTTTGTTTCTGGGTATATGCGAAAATATTAAAATTTTAAGAAATAAAAATTTCCAGTATTTTCATTATTTTATTGAAAACAAAAATTTTCATTATTTTATTTATATGAAATATGTATTTCTTAGCCTAAGAATAATAAAGCAGTAAAAAACATGAATTATCACAGTATTACACCATGTAAAATAAGATACCGGTATCAGCGTTTCGGAAAACGAAAAGGGTCTCACCTACGTGAGCTAGTACATATTGAAATTTTCATTATTTTATTGATGAAATAAGTATTTCCTAGCCTAAGAGCAATAAAACAGTAAAAAATAGTAGAAAACAAGATTAAACATTTACACTCACAGTATTGCACCATATGAAATACTGTACGATAGCGTACACTGTATTGGCGTCTTGGAAAACGCAAAGGCTTGCACCTACGTGAGAAAGTTCATGGAATGCTATTGGCTGAAAGGGTGGGAGACGACGAATCACAGAATTGTTTTTCTGTATGTTCTGTATCACGGGGTCTTATTGGCGTTTTGATTGAAATTTGGTTCTCCCACCATCTTCCATTGTCTCGCCTCACTCGTTCAGTGTAACTGACATGTGCGCAGTTCGCGTTATGCTTATTAATATGTTATGCTTCAGGGGTTGGGTTCTTTTGATAACAGTCTCCTATGCCTCAAAAGGCCCCTCTTTAATTTCAAGTGGCTCTTGCAGATCATCATTAACGTGTGATTTACAAGAGATTTCCTCTACTGGGGGAGCATCAGTATCATTTCCTTTGCCTTGACAGACTCTTTAATTTCAAGCTGCTTCTGCAGATCTTCTTTAACATGTGATTTACAAGATTTCCTCTACTGGGGGAGCATCAGTATCGTTTCCTTTGCCTCAACAGACTCCTCTTTAATTCAAGCGGCTTCTGTATATTTTCTTTAACGTGTGATTTAAGAGATTTCCTCTACTAGGGGAGCATCAGTATCGTTTCCTTTGCCTCAAAGACTCCTCTTTAAGTCAAGCAGCTTCTGCATATCTTCTTTAACGTGTGATTTAAGAGATTTCCTCTACTATGCCTCAAAAGGTCCCTCTTTAATTTCAAGCGGCTCTTGCAGATCATCTTTAACGTGTAATTTACAAGAGATTTCCTCTACTGGGGGAGCATCAGTATCATTTCCTTTGCCTTAACAGACTCTTTAATTTCAAGCGGCTTCTGCAGATCTTCTTTAACGTGTGATTTACAAGATTTCCTGTACTGAGGGAGCATCAGTATCGTTTCCTTTGCCTCAACAGACTCCTCTTTAATTCAAGCGGCTTCTGTATATCTTCTTTAACGTGTCATTTAAGAGATTTCCTCTACTGGGGGAGCATCAGTATTGTTTCCTTTGCGTCAACAGACTCCTCTTTAATTCAAGCGGCTTCTGTATATCTTCTTTAACGTGTGATTTAAGATATTTCCTCTACTAGGGGAGCATCAGTATCGTTTCCTTTGCCTCAAAGACTCCTCTTTAATTCAAGCAGCTTCTGCATATCTTCTTTAACGTGTGATTTAAGAGATTTCTTCTACTGGGGAGCATTAGTGTCATTTTGACAGTTTTCAATGCCATCCACCTCTATCATAGGAGAAGGAACACAATAGGTTTCTGAACGCAGACATGAATTGAGACCAGTTTGTACAAAGTACTTAGTACTATTATGTTTCAATATAGGATACTTGACCTCTCCACTTCAATATATTTCATAATGCTCTAGATTTTTTGTACATACTGTATACAGGTATTCAATTCACTTCGTAACTGAGCCACGAGGAAATCGAAGACCCTGGCCGTACACTCGAACGTCTGGCAGCCCTGTATGAACACGTGACAGCACTCCAGCAACTCTCACAAGAACATGATGATACTATGGTTCTTTCACATAAGTTTACCTATCACTTTTATATACAAAAAAATGTAAATTTATGCTTGCACGCCGTTAGTAATAAAGTAAAGGGCGGTTTTTTAACAGTACAGGGAGGGTTTATACAGTAAACGTAAAAATAAATGTAAAATACCTATGTACATATAGGGTGATCCTACTTCGCAGAAATTCACCTATCACGGTCGGTCCCAGAACCTAACCCCCGCGATAAACGAGGGATCACTGTATATATATATATATATATATATATATATATATATATATATATATATATATATATATATATATATATATATATATATATATATATATATACAGGGGGTCCCCAATGGACGTCGGGATTCCATTTCTGATAGCTGACTTAACTCGGATTTTGATTTAAGTCAAAACACACCTATTATTCTAATTTAGGTCCCCCACGAATGCTAAAAATAAATACTCAGAAACATTGAAAAATAATCCAATTTCTTTATATAAGTCTTAAAATATTAATACTACACTATGCAGTATTGCTTACCTTTACTACTGTGATTTGCGTGCATCTGAATAACTTCAGGCCCCATATCCAGCTTAGGGTTGAACAGCTTAACACAAGTGAAAAAGCACAAGAACAAGTGGGTGACACTTCTTCTTGCTCCCTTTCTCATTTTCACGGCATTAAACAATCTATATGCTCTCTCCTGATTTGAGAGGAGGCTCACTGGGATGTGCCATCGATGCTGGTCATCCAGCCAAAGCACTTTCAACATGTTGGTGTTGAAAGTAGGTATCCACAGGGAATGAGAATGATAAACAATATGATGGACAAGAGAGTGAAAAGCACAGCCATTTTATTGGCACTTCTCTTAAAAATATTTTCTTATTGTTCTTATAGTGCCGTCCTTTTGGTTCTTCTCTCCAAAATGTATATTTGGTAATTTTGTAAATAAATTAAATCTAATTCCTTCAGACAACCAAATACATAAATAAATGAATAATAAAACTATGAACTTTATATGTACGTATACAACAATGTCATGTAACTATTCTTTTGCCAAGTACAACAAACGTTTTTGCTAAAAGGTCGTATATGCGGCTATGTATTTGGTAATTATGTAAATAAAATAAGTAATACCTTCATATAACCAAATTCATAAACAAATAAGTAGATAAAAAAAAACTTGATTCATTGTATATGTATACAACAGTGTTGTGTAACTATTCTTCTGCCAACCTCATTGCAATTTTTCGCATAAGAAGGATTGTATTAACGGGTTTATATTTGGTCATTTTGTAATTAAGTCTAATTCCTTCAAATAACCAGATACATATACAAATAAATAAATAAAACCATTAACCTGATACAGCATACACGTATGCAGTACAGCAATGCCCTGTGACTATTCTTCTGCCAACCTCAACAAACTTTTTCCAATAAAGTTCGTATTTACGGCTATGTGTCTGGTAATTTTGTAAATAAGTCCGATTCCTTCAAATAACCAAATACATAATCAAATAAATAAAAGATTACCTTGAAGCAGTTTATACGTATACAACAATGCTGTTTGACTATTCTGCAGGCTCGCATACTGTTCAACAAGCGCTGTTTGAATTTACCGCACCATCCAGGTAGATCCAACGCCTAATTTATTAATAAATTATTAATTATGTGTTGGCCTTCAGTATAACAGCGGTATGACATTATATGAAACGACTTTATCTGAGGAACCCCTATATATATATATTATATATATATATATATATATATATATATATATATATATATATATATATATATATATATATATATATATATATATATATATATATAATATATATATATATATATATATATATATATATATATATATATATATACATACCTAGTTCTCAGAATAACGCGAAGATAGGTTCACTGAAGTGATGGATAAATGGAAAATCGTGGAAAAAACGAGTCATTCGCCATAGGAAACAATGATAAAGGGCATAGATATGTTCCACAACCTTACATAGAGACATTATGCCAAAGATATAAGATGAGTAAAACATATTTTATAAGTACATAACAAAGCAGAAAGACCTGTACTTATGTATATTAACTTGCAAATAGAGTACAGTATAAAAGATATACATATTTACTGTACAGTAAACAAATTAATGCACTCTATTATGTGGTGTGCAACAGGCATACACTGGGACTTGCTTGGTGGCCAGTGTTGCCAGATAAAGTGGATTTTTTTAAATGTATCGTACATTTTAAGATATATAGTAATTACAAGATGGTAGTGCTGTAATTTAAATAAAAATGTACTTCATCTTTAAGATACTTGAAAGAACTTACCAGCTTACATGTATATTTTTTATATTTATCATTTCTCTCATTCATGTTTCTGGCAACACTGATAGTGACGGTGAGCTCGAGGATGCAAACGTTTTGCCGCCTCTGTATCAGCTTATGCACACTCAAACTCTATTTCCTTGACGATATTATATCGAAAGTTTATTTGCTGTTTGTTCTTAATGCTTTTTCTCCATTATCTTCATAATATCTGATCGCATTAAGTGGTAGAAGAGGAGGAGGATGCAGGAGAACGAACCCCTGTTGGCAAACGTTTTGCTGCTTCCGTATCAGCTGATGCCCATCACTATTCAGGCACAATATCTTACTCATAAAAGCTTTATTTACTTACTCTATTTGGGGTTTATCTAATTTTCAAGGTTATAGTATGTATTATTAATATTCCTTGGTTCTAAACATTATTCTATCTTCTTTACATATCGACCGTGCTGCACGAAATCTAAACGTAAACAAAGCCAGCTGAGAGAAAAAGAAAACTATACAATTCGTTACAAAGAAAACGTATATTAGGGAAACTTAAATGAAATATATATTTTCTCCACACGCAATTTCCCTGATGATATTATATCGAAAGTTTGTTTGCTCTTTGTTCATAATGCTTTTTTTTCAATTTTTTTTCATAATATTCGATCGCATTAAGCGGTAGAAGAGGAGGAGACTGCGGAAGAACGAACCTTTATCGGCAAACGTTTTATCACACTTCCGTATCAGCTGATGCACCTTTGCACACTATTTCCCTGATGATATTATATAGAAAATTTGTTTGCTGTTTGTTCTTCATGATTTTGTTCAATTTTCTTCATAATATTTGATCGCATTAAGTGGTAGAAGAGGAGGAGGATGTGGGAGAACGAACCTCTATCGGCTAATGTTTTGCTACTTCCGTATCAGCTGATGCACCCTCGCACGCTATTTCCCTGACGATATTATATTGAAAATATGTTTGCTGTTTGTTCTTAATGTTTTTTTCAATTTTCATCATAATATCCAATCGCATTAAGCAGTCGAAGAGTAGGAGGATGGCGGAAAAGTGCCTCCGAGACGGTCGATTTTTTACTAAAATGAAATTTTTTTTTTTCAAATTTATATGCATGGGCGTTATTCACTAATTTTGTATTTTTTTACTCTTATTATTTAGGGGCATTCTTGCAATTTCGCGGTTTAAAGACACACGGAAAATATTAACAAGGTGTATACAGTGTTCCCCCGGTTATTCGCGTTCTCATTGTATCGCGTTTTTTTTTTTGGATAAATTATTATTTTATTTAATGGGTATATGCAAAAATATTAAAATATTAAAAACAAAAATTCTCAGTATTTTCATTTTTTATTGAAAAAACATATTTCATTATCTAATTGATAAAAAAAATTTATTTCCCAGCCTACGAATAATAAAACTAAAAAATAGTAAAAAACATAAATTTAGATAGATAGATAGATAGATACGTTTATTGACCACCTCTTTTGAAAAGTATATTCTTTTCAAAAGGAATATTTGGTCAAAATTACAATGAATAAATACAAGAGATTTTGTACATTCATCAAATAAGTAAATGAATTTTAAATTATTATACATTGTACTAATAACTGAATGATATACGTACATACAGTATAACTCACAGTATTGCATCCTGCGAAATAGTGTTCGATAGCGTACTATGTATTGGGGTCGCAGCTACGTGAGCTAGCATATATATTTATATTTCCAGTAGTTTCATGATTTTATTGATAACAAAAACTTATTTCTTAGCCAAAGAATAATAAAACAGTAAAAAATAGTAAACAGTATTGCACCACTTAAAATACGATACCGGTATCAGTGTGTCGGAAAACACAAAGGCTCTCACCTACGTGACCTAGTGAATATTAAAATTTTCATTATTTTATTGATAAAGAAAGTATTGCCTAGCCTAAGAATGATAAATCAGTAAAAAATAGTAAAAAACATAAATTTAGATATACGAACGTACAGTATAACTCACAGTATTGCATCATGCAAAATAGTGTCCGATAGGTACGTGAGCTAGCATATACATAAATTAAGATATACGTACGTACGTACAGTATAACTCACAGTATTGCATCATGCGAAATAGTGTCTGATAGCTACGTGAGTTAGCATATATATTTATATTTCCAGTAGTTTCATGATTTTATTGATAAAAAAACGTATTTCTTAGCCTAAGAATAATAAAACAGTAAAAAATAGTAAACAGTATTGCACCACGTAAAATACGATACCGGTTTCAGTGTTTCGGAAAATGCAAAGGCTCTCACCTATGTGACCTAGTGAATATTAAAATTTTCATTATTTTATTGATAAAACAAGTATTTCCTAGCCTAAGAATAATAAAACAGTAAAAAATAATAAAAAACATAAATTTAGATATACATACGTACAGTACAACTCACAGTATTGCATCATGCGAAATATGTAGTGTCCGATAGCTACGTGAGCTAGTATATATATTTATATTTCCAGTAGCTCTACCTACGTGAGATAGTTCATGTATTTTTAGCAGTGCAGGCAGGGTTTATACGGTACGTAAACTTAAAAATAATTGTAAATGAGTATGTCATGTAATTACCACTTTATTCACCGTAATTTTATCTATCACTTTCATATAAGTTTACGTTGCATGCTGTTATTTATGAAGTAAAGGGTGGTTTGTTAACACTACAGGGAGGGTTTATACCGTGTAAACGTAAAAATAAATTAAAAGATATATGTACATATAGGCTGATCCTACTCCGCGGTTTTCCTGGTTCGCGCTGGGTCCCAGAACTGAACTACCACGATAAGGGGGGGAACACTGTATATAATATATATATATATAATATATATATATATATATATATATATATATATAATATATATATATATATATATATATATATATATATATATATATATATATATATATATACAGTAATCCCTCGTTTATCGCGGGGGTTCCTTTCCGGGACCGGCCGCAATAGGTGAATTTTCGCAATAGGAACACCTAAAAAAAAAAAAAAAAAAAAAATTTAAGATGATTATGACACCAGGACAGGCCAAAAACGATAAAATAAACCAGCCTTTATCAGGCTGTAAAGAGAAACAGAGATGGAGAGTGTAATGACCTGTCAGATGTGAAGGGATTATAAAAGATGTGTAACGAATATCCAGCTCTCTGATGGGTTTTAATATACCTCTGCATTACTTTCATGATGTGTATTCCAAATATTCTCCTTAGATATTATTATTATTATTATTATTATTATTATTATTATTACGAATTTGTAATTAAACCATTATTTTTACAATAAATAATGTAGTTTTGGTTGAATGAACAAGAGTTAATTAAAGATTCTCTCTCTCTCTCTCTCTCTCTCTCTCTCTCTCTCTCTCTCTCTCTCCTCTCTCATCCTCTCTCTCTCCTCTCTCTCTCTCTCTCTCTCTCCTCCTCTCTCTCTCTCTCTCTCTCTAACATTCTATTCTACCCAACCCCCCACACTCTCTTTGTCCCAGCAAACTTGGGAGGGGCACTGTACACAGTTATTAAAGTAAATAAACCAACAGATGTACAAACAATGATGAGCCCTTAATACTAAGAATAATAATAACAATAATAATAATAGTAATAGTAATAATATATAATAATAATGATGATTATAATCCCCACAGTCATCATCAAAGGAAAATTATTATCGCCAATAATAATAATAATAATAATAATAATAATAATAATAATAATAATAATAATAATAACAATAATAATAATATAAGATCTAAGGAGAATTTTTGGAATAGACATCATGAAAGTAATGCACAGGTATATTAAAACCCAGCAGAGAGCTGGATATTCATTACACGTCTTTTATAATTCCTTCACATCTGACAGGTCATTACACTCTCCATCTCTGTTTCTCTTTACAGCCTGATAAAGGCTGTCTTATATTGTCATTTTTGGCCCATCCTGGTGTCACAATAACCTTATTATTATTTTTTTTAAATCCGCAATGCACTGAATCCGCGATAGGTGGACAGTGAAATAGCGAGGGATTACTGTATATATATATATATATATATATATATATATATATATATATATATATATATATATATATATATATATATATATATATATATATATATATATATATATACACACAGCAATCCCACGCTATTTCGCGATTCACCTATTGCGGATTCACTGTATCGCGGATTTTTTCTTTTTTCTTTTTTAAGATTATTGTGACACCAGGATTGGCCAAGAAATGATTAAATAAAACAGCGTTTATCAGGCTATAAAGAGAAACAGAGATGGAGAGTGTAATGACCTGCCAGATGTGAAGGGATTA
>JAXCGZ010006556.1:20000-35690 GCA_037179515.1 Halocaridina rubra
GTAGTAATAAAATATGTTTTTTACTTATCTTATATCTTTGGCATGGTGTGTCTATGTAAGGTTTGGAACGTATCTATGCCCTTTATCATTGTCTCCTATGGAAAATAACTCGTTTTTTCACGCGATTTTCTATTTACCCGACCCTTCTGAGAACCTATCTAGGTGTTATTCTGAGAACTAGGTGTATATATATATATATATATATATATATATATATATATATATATATATATATATATATATATATATATATATATATATATATATATATATATATATATATATATATACACACCTAGTTCTCAGAATAACGCCTAGATAGGTTCCCAGAAGTGTCGGATAAATGGAAAATCGCGTGAAAAAACAAGTAGTTTTCCATAGGAAACAATGATAAAGGGCATAGATATGTTCCAAACCTTACATAGACACACCATACCAATAATATAAGATTAGTAAAAAACATATTTTATTACTACATAGCAAAGCAGAAAACCCTGTATCTATTTTTAAGAGTATACAAAAGAGATTCATATTCACTTTACAGCTAGAAATTAACATACATTACTGTACTGTACTCTATTATGCAGTGGGCAACAGTCATACAGTGCACTGGGACATGCATGGTGGTTGTGAGCAAGTAACTTATGCGGTAGAAGAGGAGGAGGATGCAGGAGAGCGAAGCTCTATCTGCAAATGTAAACAAAGATAAAATAAAAATTATAAATAACCAAAGCAAGACTAAAAAACGAAAAAGAAGATTAATTATGTGATGGATTTAAGCTTGATAAATTTAGGTTCAGAAGGGAAATTGGTGACAGTTGGCTTGGTAATACCGTAGAGTATTCCTAGTAGGATAATGAATGCAATACCTTAGACACCTTCAAATGTAGATTAGATAGACATATGACAGAGGTAGGGTGGGTGTATATATAATGTTGACCTTTCTGACCTTCCGTGTGTAAATACTGATAATTTTCCCGAACTGTTTATATCATCTCTGGACAGAATATTCGTATATTCACGTGAGGACATCAGAAGGGAATTGGAAAAAATTAAAAAAGTCACTCTGTACAAAACAAGTCAACTTTTGCTTTCGAAGGTAGTGGAACTCTTTCCCCAAGACAGTGGTAAACACATCATAAAAAAACTTGTAAAAAAGGAGATAATTACAAACATAATCACTTTTAGCGCAAGTGTCCTGAATATCTCAATGAATGGTGAACTTGACAAACTCTTTCAACCTCAAACTTCGGTTGTAAAATCCATAGAGTCTAAAAAAACACACGACCTAGGAGACCTACATCGAATGATAGAAAGTCTTGCAGATAAGGTGAAAATTTTGGAAGCAGATGCTGAAAAGGTGAAAGCCTTACAACACAAGGTGGGTTTGCTAGAATCTGACATTGTCCTACTTAAAAGAGATAATTCTAGGTTGAAACTGCTATTAGAAACATCTCCACCTCTCAGTTTAGTGCTGTCACCTAACAACGATGATGTCCCTTCTATCAACAACCCTCAGGTTTTGCAAACTAGGTTTTCTGTCTCTACTCACAATTCCTTCAGTGCATTGAGAGACGAATGTGACAGTGGTAGTGAAGAAGAGGTAGATCCAGATAAAAGTGATAGTCATCAAGACAACCTGAATACACCATCTAGCATAAATAATCAAATCAGTAACAGGTTACTAAATAGTGATGAAACAACAGCGTCCTTCCCCACTACTCCTAACAATACAACAACAGGCACTAACCAGAACAAGATTCTTCCAGCACAATCAACCAACCTGGTAAAGAGTTGCAAAACAGCGAAGAAGATATAGAGTCAATCTCCGCTACTCCTAACAACACAGCAACTATCACTAACCAGGACAACCAAATTACATCTTCCAGCACAAATAACCAACCCAGCAATAGGCTGCAAAACAATGAAGAAAACAGAAAAGACAAAATAGCAGCAGTCTCTATTCTAAACATTCCATCGAAGTCCTCTCCCCCACAGTCACAGTTGCCCAATAATGCAAGTGCAAGGGTTACAGCTCAAATATATATTCGCATTCCTGGCAACCCCTTTGAGAGAGAGATACGTAATACATTGACAAATCAAGGCATTCCTTCTGAAGAAGTCTTGATTAAGGAGCTTTCTCGCAAACCAAACTGGGTTTCCTTCGCAATAACGATATCGAATGGATTTGAATATGTGCCTTACAAACTGAATCAATGGCCTACAGGCACAAGTGTCCAGCCATTTCGTGGGGGCAAACAATGGACACAACCTGGGTATTCTACAAAATATCCCAAACTACAGTCATACCAAAATAAACAGCAAAGAGCTAATGAAACAATCCCCTATACGCGAGACTACAGAAAGAGACATGATACAAACCTCTCTTATCGCTGTCCATGCACAAAAGACTTCTCCTGGAGTGATGGCTCTTACAACCCTAGACACTCACCTAGGCATACAAACTTTGGGAAGGCCCTATCATACCACGGCACGTACTCAAACCAGCGTTACACATCCAACGGCAGGTACAGACACCAGGATCCATGGGCTAACCCCAGAACACACTACAATGATGAATTCCCAGCAGAATCACACAGTCGAAACTACAACTATGACTATGGATACCACCCCAATGAAACATGGTAAGAATGTAACATTAGTACATGTGAACACTCAGTCCCTGCTCGCTCATTTTGAGGAAATAATAATGCTAACAAAAGACTACAACATAGACATCCTCTGTGTAAGTGAAACTTGGCTTCCTCCTACAACTGAAAATAGATATGTGAATATCCCAGAGTTTAACATATTTCGCAATGACCATGGCCGAGGGGGTGGGGTTTGTATTTATGTTAGAAATTATCTTAGTGCATCAGAAATAACCACAGGTTTAGAAAAAACTGAGGAGCTCGAAGATTTATGGATCACTGTGCAGTATCAGAAACTTCCATCTTTCATTGTAGGGTGTGTTTACCGTCACCCTAAAGCACCTACCAGTTCATTCAATCATCTGCTAGAAACATTCAGAAATATCTGTGTGCGTCATAAACCCATATACATACTTGGTGATTTTAATGATGGCTTGCTCTCAGCAGATAACAAAATGAAGAGGGTGATCAACACTGTGAAGTTAACACAAATAGTGACAAAACCGACCCGCATAACCCCCAATTCTAGGACTCTTATAGATCTGATAATAACAAATAAAGTGGAAAGTATACCCTCTTGGGACGTAGTTCCCTGCCCAATTGCAGACCACGAGCTGAACATTGCTATGCTAAACATAAACAAGCCCAAAAGGAAGCCTCTCCTCAAGACATTCCGGTGTCTAAAAAATTACTCCCCTGATATCTTTTGTGAAACATTAATCAACAACACAAATGCACTTAATAGAATTAAATACACAGATAACGTCGATTTGCAGGTTGAGATTCTAACAAAAGTCTTCCTTGAATGCTTAGATAGTTGTGCACCCATTATAACCAGAAAAATAACCCGCCCCTCAGCCCCCTGGCTAACTAATGGCATCAAAGAGGCAATGCAAATCAGAAATCAAATACAAAAAGAGCTAAAAATGAATAGATATGATATGACTCTCCGAGAACGTTATAAAACAGAAAAGAAACGTGTCAGATCTCTCATCAGTGTAAGTAAAAAAGACTTTTACAAAAAACAATTTAATGACTCTAGACATGATACAGCGGCAACATGGAAAGTGATAAGAAGCATGATACCAAATGAAAAGAGTACCTCAGAAAGTTATGAAAATATTACGGAGTTGAAAGACAAAGCAGAAAACTTTAATAACTATTTTGCTAACGTTGGCAAAAATACATATGAAAAAACTCAAGAAAACATCAACTCAGTGAATATGAGTAATGGCTTAAATGACAATTCTTCCAATGAAAACACAAGAGAGTACTTCAAGATAATTCCTATTGATTGTGCTACCCTAATTCTTACCATAAAGAGCCTAAGAAACTCTGGCTCTTATGGTTCAGATGGTATACCATTTCAGTTCATCAAAGATGCTCTACCCATGATTGCATCCTATATTCTAACTATTATGAGCACTTCCATTGTTACTAAAAAGTTTCCTGACTCTTGGAAAATAGCACATGTAATACTTCTGCATAAAAAGGGGGACAGAGAAGATGTGACAAACTATCGTCCCATTTCCCTGCTACCCATTTTCTCTAAAATATTAGAAAAAATTGTTGCATGCCAACTTATGTCATATTTAGAATCAAATAGAATAATAAGTATTAACCAACATGGTTTCAGACCGAAACTTTCCACGGAAACTGCACTGCTTAAAGTTACGAATAGTATATATAATAATATAGATATGAAAAAAATATCTCTATCAAAAGCCTTTGACAGTGTAAACCATGAAATTCTTTTAAGTAAATGTATTAACTTAAATATTGATCCAAGCTGGTTTAGCGAGTATCTATCTAATCGTAAACAGTCCATACGTCTTAACAACATTATCTCTGTGCCAAAAAATGTATCATTTGGTGTTCCACAGGGATCAGTACTTGGTCCTATCCTCTTCTCCATTTACGTAAATGATCTATCTTCTTTCATTTCTGACTGTCTAGTCGTACAATATGCAGATGACACTCAACTACTCCTTAGTGGTGATATTAATAATCTCCCAGAGCTAACTTAAAGAGCAGAAAACACTCTGTCAAAAATTAAAACCTATTTCCAAGAAATTGGGCTGTTAATTAACAAAAGTAAAACACAGTGCATATTTATTGGTTCAAGGTTCCACATAGCACAAATTCCAGAAAACACAACAATTAATTTTTGCGACAATATTATCACACCTAGCAAAACAGTCAAAAACCTAGGAATTCACTTTGATAACCACATGTTGTTTGATTCCCACATAGATAAAGTATGCAAAAAGGTTACAGGAACATTAATGTACTTATCACGTATAAAAGACAATTTTGAGACTACCACTCGAATAACTGTTGAATCTCTAGCCCTAAGTCACATTAATTACTGCACAACTGTTTGGGGAGCTACCACTAAGACTCAGATAAACAGAATACAGAAGCTTATTAATTTTGCAGCTCGAGTTGCCCTGGGAGGAATAAGAAAATATGACCACATCACACCAGCTCTCAATAAACTTGGGTGGCTGCGGGCTGAAAATAAGGTCGCTTATGCTATTTATGTTTTTGTATTCAAAATTTTGGACCATCATTATCCTAGCTGGCTATTTGATTTAAAAATAGTCAGGGATATAAGGGGAACCAACACAAGACAGAGCAGTGAGCTCCTTATTCACAGAACAAACACAGAAGCAGGTTCAAAGATGATCACTATCAAAGGGCCAACATTCTGGAATAATATTCCAGAGCATCTTAAAAATGCATCCTCCTTCACAGCTTTCAAAGGCAAACTATATAGTTTTCTTTTGGACAAATAGTTGCTGCTCATTAAGAACTAATTATTCTCATTGTAAGGAAACAAATATGGAAATGATGCCGATAATAACAATCCTGTATCTAGTGGCATACTTACTACTTTATTATTAACATTATTGTTAACATTTTTATTACAGCATTATTATTTTCTATGAAAGCTACATTTAATTTAACTATATGTCTAACCCTCTTATTTATTAGTTTAATTACATGTCTACTTATAAGTTACTATTAATGTTGAATAACCATTGTACAAAATGGAAATAAATGTTTTTGTTTGTTTGTTTGTTTGTTTTATCGTAATCCTCTTTGTACTCGTGGAAGAAGCGTCCACGGGCGCTTATTTAATTTTTTTTTTTTTTTTTTTTTTTTGGGGGGGGGCATTATTCACGAAATTCGAATATTTTACTATTATTTTTTGGGGGCGTTATTGCAATTTCGCAGATAAAAAAATCGCTCATAAAAGGAACAAGGTATATATATATATATATATATATATATATATATTATATATATATATATATATATATATATATATATATATATATATATATAGTGGAATCTCGGCCCACAAATGCCACCCCACGAACAGATCACCCAGGAAACACTATTTACGAGCAAATTTTTTATCCACCCCCGAACAACCTTGAGTCCCGGACGCACACACATCCGGCTGGGCAACCATGTTCCCACTCGACCGTGCGACGTCATGGTTGCTTTCAGTTCTGCACAAGTGCCCGTGCTGTGTAGTTCTTTCGCGCTGTGTTCGTAGGTTGTTCGTGTTCTTTGTAATTTTACATTGTTTTGCCTTTATTTTAAGGTAGCCCTCATTATGGCTAATAAGAAAGTGAAGTGTGTTAGTGACTGTGGCGTTAAAAGGCCTAAACCTATAACAGTGGAAACAAAAAAAAGAAGTAATTGCTAAGCATGAAAACGGTGTTCGTGTTTCTAATCTCACCACACAGTATAACATGGCTGTATCGACCATCTGTACTATTTTAAAAAATAAAGTGGTTTTTAAGTGGCTGGCTTGGCTAAAGGAGTGACTATATTAATGAAGAATAGGTCACAGTTGATAAAGGAGTTAGAAAAGTTAGCTAGTGTTAGTGAGGCTATAATTTGCACCAAGTCTTTACAAATTCACCATAATTTAATAGTGAACACTCCGAGTTCTAGTGGCGCTAAACTTGACGAATTTAAAGCCAATAGAGGTTGGTTTGAAAAATTTGTGGTCACAAAAGGCTTTAATGCCCTTGGTTTCTTCATACACTGAGTGTTATATGAACAAAATGAGTGCTTTTATCATATCATACTGTGATGCATGCAAAGCTAAAAGATGAAAAAATTTGCAACGTAAAACTTTTTTTACAATTCCTTACGCTTTCTTTGAATTTAAAGTGAGTATAGGTGTGATTGATTGCATTATGAACATAAGACTGATATGTCAGAATAACATACATTTTTGTTGTGGTGTGCTCGCCGCTAATCAGACCCGTAATTTAAATAAAAGTATTCACGTACATTTATTATGTGCTGAATGATAGGAATATTTTTTTTTACTTACGAAACTTTTCTTTGGCCTTTATAAATCAATCCTTTGCTTTATTTTTCATTTATCTGAATATTTTACATAGAGGAAACAGTAATTAAAGTATTCATAGTCAGAATGAAGCATTGAAAATGGACGTATTATATATAGACCTAAAACCTAGGAATGAAGAGTAAACATTTTTATGACCAGCTGCCCTAGGCTGACAGCTCTTGTGCAAGTCATGAAAATAGGGGACTGTGGCACTCCATTCCCGGAGTTGCAAGTGCTAAGAGACTGCTTTGTGGCACTACAGTTTCCCTCTCCATACCTGCTCAAAAAGAAAGAATAGAAGAGGACATGATAAACCCTACCTTAAAAAGGGTAGTTTTGTGTGCACGGTAAATTGTTATGATTATTTTTAGAACATAAAGCCTGCATTATTATTAATATGACACATGCTACTAGTTCTTTAGGTAATAATTGTATCAACATTCTTTTAAAATATTTTTGTTTTTTGCAGAAATTAAGTGATTATATTGAATCATTAGGTCCAAAGTATAAAATAATTGTGGCAATCCGTCCAACTGGTTGGGAACACACTGGAGATGAAGTCGAGGTTTTAGAAAGTTTAACTCCTAAGCAATGCGGCAATGTCTACTTATATGGTAATTACTCTGAGCTCTATTAGTTTTAAGAATGTAAACCTTATACTGTATATCACTATGCAGACACTCCCCAATTTAAGAATGAGTTACGTCCTGCTTGGCCGCGCGTAAATTGATTTGTTCTCAAGTTGATATTTGATATGTTCAGGTAACGAGAGAGAAAGAATTTCTCCTCTTTCCTTTCTGCTCAACACAGGCCTTTTTGATATATATATATATATATATATATATATATATATATATATATATAATATATATATATATATATATATATATAATATATATATATATATATATATATATATATACACACACAGGAGACCCCATTTTAAGTCGTTCTGAGTTAAATCCTTCTGCCGTTACATCAGAAACCAATAAATAATGAATTGTTAATAAATCAATTTTTCGACTTACCAGTCATCCAGATACAAACCAACCACAGTAGTCAAGGTAAGCAATACTTTATAGTGTATTTTAAGTATATTATGTATTAGATTAGGTACTTAGATTATATTTCTTTGTTTTAGAGTATTTATTTTAAGTCCCTGTTGGGGATCTAGGTTGGAAATAGGTATGTTCTGACTTACATTGAAATCTGCTTTAAGTCAGCTGTCAGGAACGGAATCCTGACATAAAATGGGTACCCCCTGTATATGTAACAGGGGGTCCCCGTTTTAAGTCGTTCTGAGAGTACATCAGAGACCAATAATTATTAATATATAAATTTTTCGACATACCTGTCATCCAGATGCAAACCAACCACAGTAGTAAAGGTAAGCAATACTGTATAGTGTACTTTAACTATTTTTATGTATTAGATTAAGAACTTAGATTATTTTTCTATGTTTTAGAATATTTTAGGGCTTTGATGGGGGACCTAGGTTCGAATTATAGGTGTGTTCCGAATTACGTCAAAATCCGACTTAAGTCAGCTGTTAGGAACGGAACCTTAACATAAAACGAGGATCCCCTGTATATATGCAGGGGGTCCCCGTTTTAAGTCGTTCCTAGGTTACATCAGAGACCAATAAATAATTAATAAATTATTAATGTCTTCATACAAAGTAATTTCGATTTTATTACAAAGGCCAAAAAATAATTGATAAATTAATTTTTGGACCTACCAGGCTGGTGTGGTAAATTCAAACTGCTCGCCAAAAGAGTTTGTATGAGCGGCGGAGGATTACACTGCTAGCAGCATTGCTCTATTCATATTTATCAAGTAAATGGTTTTATTTGTTTAATTTTATATATACACCGTATATATGGTTATATTTAAGGATTATATTAAATTTAAAAAAAACACATAGCTGTATATACGATTTTATTCAAAATACACATGAATAAACTGCTAGCAGCACTGTTGTATTCATATATATCAAGTTAATGGCTTTATTTATTTATATGCTTATATATTTGATTATATTGAATTTAAAAAGGAAAATGCTAACTCATAGCTGTAAATACGATTTTATTCGAAATAAGCATACAAACATAGCAGTTATAATATGTGGAGCTGTTTCAAAGTCTCCATATTTTATAATAGTAGCAAACGCAGCTGTTCTGTATTCGTTAGCGCCTCCATGTGAGTAAGGCATAACAATATATCTAGTTGTCACAACACATCCAGCCCAGAAAATACATGGTGAATATCAGTTACAACACTTGACTTTCCTAAACCACGTGGTCAAGTTCTATTTCACTTTCTTTGTCACACTTATTTAGTATTTCTTATATACAGTACTTTCATGCGACAGACCAACCCCACTGCAAACAAAGGCACAAGCTCTGGTTATTGGTCATTAGGTCCATTTTTCTTCCACTCAGCACCTCGTTTTTTCTCACTCGTGTTAAACTTGTATGTCGAATTCTTTCACTAATATATTATGGACACGTAAATTGCGAGCTGACTGTATATATATATATATATATATATATATATATATATATATAATATATATATATATATATATATATATATATTTAACAGTAGGTCCTCGTATAGCGTCGTTCCGAGTTACTTTGTTTCATCATTACGTCAGAGACCAATAAATAATTACTAAATTAATTTTTCAACCTACCTGGCCGGTGCGATAATTTCAAACCACTCGCGCTGAACCGTTTGTGAGCGCGGCGGACGAATACACAGCTAGCAGCACTGCTGAATGCATATTTATCAAATTGATGTCTTTGTTTTTATATTTGTTTATATATTTGGTTATATTGAAGGATTATATTGCATTTGAAAAAGAAATAACACATAGCTGTAAATACGATTTTATTTGAAATAAACACGAATACACAGCTGTATATGTATTTAACAAGTTTATGGCTTTATTTATGTATTATTTTATATATTTGGTTATATTGAAGGATTACATTGAATTTAAAAAAAAATACAAACACATAGCTGTAAATACGATGCTATTTAGAATAGTTTGAGAGTAGTGTAAGAATAAAGTGTCACATGGCATTAGAAGAGGAAGAAGAACCACTGCTCAATTTATTCCTGCCCGCCATACTGTGCCTAGTGTTTTCGTTTGCTCTTTCTTTGTGTTCGCTCGTTTCTGACATTACTATGTCTCATAAGTGTGGTAGTGATAGTTATGATGGCAGTGCTAATAAGAAAAGAAAAGCCATCACCTTGGAAATCAAAATTGAAGTGGTAAACCTTGCTGAAAAGGGAGAAACTGCTACGAACATTGGCCACAATCTCAAATTAACCCGGACGACCTTCGATACGATCATCAAAGACAAAGATTGCATCCGTGCCCACATGAAAGGTTCGACGCCTATGATGTCCTTTGTGATGATGAGGCAGCGTAGTGCTTTATGATCGAGATGGAGAGATTGCTAGTGGTTTGGCTTGAAGACCAAAATCGATGGCGTATCCCAATAAGCATTATGCTTATTCAGGAATAGGCTAAATTATTGTTCAAAGACTTAAGAGAAAAGGGGAAGGCAGTGCAGGTGAGGAGTTTGTTTAATCGTTTTAAGGCTCGTGCTAATTTGCTTAATATAAGAGTGCAAGGGGAAGCTGCTAGTGGTGATGAGGAAGCAGCATAAATGTTTCCTATTGCTTTGGCAATAGGTATTCAACGTGGAGACTGGCTTATTCTGGGAGCCAGTGCCTAGTTGTACGTACATCACCAAGGAGAAGACAGCACCAGGCCATAATGGAGACACTGACTTTGCTATTGGGTGTTAATGCTGCTGGAGACTGTAAGCTGGCCCTTGTTGTTTTACTTGGCAGAAAACCCAAGGGTGTGTTGAAGGGTCGTCAACGCCAGTCGTCTGGAAATCAAACAAGAAGGCCTGGATAACCCTTCAGATATTTGAGGACTGGTTCAGCAACCATTTTTTGCCTGAAGTGTAGAGGTACTGTGCCTCCAAGGGTCTTCCCTTTAAGATGTTGCTATTGCTGGACATTACCCCTGGTCACCCTTCCCATTTGGATGACTTTCATCCTAATGTCAAGGTGGTTTACCTTCCACCTCATGCCACTGCATTGTTACAGCCAATTGATTAGGGAGTCATTGCCTCATTCAAGGCCTACAACCTCTGAAGGACAGTCGCTATGGCTCTCAATGAAACTGAAAAGGACCAGAACTTGACTCTCAAAGACCTCTGGAAGTCGAACAAAATTCTTTAGGCTGTGTAGAATATTGTTGATGCTTGAGAGGAAGTGAAGCAGATGAACTTGAATGGGGTATGGAAGAAAGGTGTGACTTCCAAGGCTTTGAGGAGACATTTGAGGCTGTCACCAAGAATGTAGTTGCCTTGAGTAAGAAGCTCAAGTTGGAGGTGGAACTAATGATATAAAAGAGCTTCTGGTATCTCATGGCAAGGAGTTATCTGCTGAGGACCTCATTCAACTGGAGAAGCAGATGGTAGAAGAGGATGAAGATATACCAAGCCCAGGGCCCAAGAGAGTCACAACCATGGAATTGGAGGAAATGTTTGCATAGGTAGAGGAAACATTGGCAAAGTTCGAGGCTCTGTACCCCAACGTTGCCAGGTACACTTAGGTTGCCAGAGTGATCACTGATGACCTGCGGTGATACTAGGAATTTGGGAGGAGAGGAGGAGAGCATCCTTCCAGACTCGCCTCGACCAATTTTTTGTGATGGTAGAACCCCCACCAACAATTGCTGCCTCTACCTCTATAGACTCACCTGCCTCAGTATCTCCATCATCTGCTGTATGTTTTTTTTTTTTTTTTGCGCCTCTCGAAACTCACCTGCCCCAGTCTCCTCAGTACCCGCAGTTCCAGCTTCCTCCTCCTTAGAAGCCTGTCTCTGTCTCTCCATCTCTTGCAACGCCCCTTCCAGTGTGCAAGCTGACCACGCAAGTAAATGTAAGCAATATTGTACTGTATTCTGTACTGTGGTGTAATTTTAATATTTTTGTTTTTTATTACGCAAGTAAAGGTAAGCAATACTCTTAAGTTTAGTTTCCCTATTTTTATGTCTTAGATTAAGAACTTAGATGATTTTTCTACGTTTTAGTGTGTTAATTTTTAATATTGGTTGGGCGCCCTATGTTCGAATTTAGGTGTTTTCTGACTTACATCAAAATCCGGAATAAGCTATTGTAGGAACGGAACCCTGACATTAAATGAGAAACCCCTGTGTGATTACCTAATTGTGTTTACGGGAAAGAGCCCAAAGCTCGTATCTTCCCGTCTCCTGATCGGTTCCATTTTATACTTAGTGATACTTATCATACCTGTCCTTAAAACTATGGATTGAGATAGCATTAACTACCTCCTCGCTTAGCGAATTCCAATTATCAACTACTCTTACACTGAAAAAGTATTTCCTTACATCCTGCGAAGAAGTTTTCTTACGAAGCTTCAAACTATGACCTCTAGTTCTAGAGCCAGCCATGTCAAAATATCGATCCCTATCCACTCTATCATAACCATGAAGGAATTTAAAGACTGTCACCATATCCCCCCTCACTCTTCTAGCTTCGAGTGATGGTAAGTCTAATTCCCTCAGCCTCTCATCATAACTGAGATTGCGTATTTCTGGCACCAGTTTCGTGGCATGTCTTTGAACTTTTTCAAGCTTAGCTATGTGCTTTAAAAGTGCGGATTTCAAAAGGGGGCTGCATATTCGAGTTTTGGCCTCACATAGGTTACATAAATATTTCTGAACATTTCCTTGTCCATGTCCCTGAAGGCTACCCTTACATTTGATAAGAATGCATATGCTGCCCTTACTATGCCATTTATATGTATTTCTGGAGACAAATCTGCCAGTATGTTTACTCCTAGATCTCTCTCATTTTCTGTCTCTTGAAGTTGTACTCCAGCCACCGAGTAGTCAAGCTTGGGCCTTCTTGCACTTGTACCCATTCTCATTACCTTACATTTTGAAGTATTGAATTTCATTAGCCACTTTTCTGACCACTCATGCAGATTATTTAGATCCTCCTGAAGTTCTCTACCATTGTTCTCGTTTTTTACTTTCTTCACAATCTTTGCATCATCTGCAAACATATTCATGAATGAATTTACAGACTCTGGTAGGTCATTTACATATACAAGGAACAAAAGTGGCCCTAAAACTGAACCCTGTGGAACTCCACTACTAACTCTTCTCCATTCAGACACTGAGTGTCTTACTCTAACCCTCTGTTCCCTTCCTTCTAAGTAAGTTTTTATCCATTCCAAAACATTTCCACCTATTCTAGCCATTGATTGCAGCTTCCTAATAAGTCTCCCATGTGGAAGAGTGTCAAACGCTTTCTGGAAGTCTAGGAATATGCAATCTGCCCAGCCCTCTCTTACCTGTAAGATTTGGCTTACCTCATCATAAAATTCTAATAATATTACTGTGTGTCTACATATATGTGTGTGTGTGTGCGTGCGTATATATATATATATATATATATATATATATATATATATATATATATATATATATATATATATATATATATATATATATATATATATATATATATATACAGTAATCCCACGCTATATCGTGGTTCACCTATTGCGAATTCAGTGCATCGCGGATTTTCTGTGGATTTTATTTGATTTTTTTTTTTTTTTTTTCACCAGGATGGGCCAAAAAATGATAAAATAAAGCAGCATTTATCAGACTGTAAAGAGAAACAGATGACGTAGTGGTTTCTTTTATCCCACCGTACGCCACCACTGACGTGGAGGTTTTGTTTATCCCATCTAATGACACCACTGACGTAGGGCTTTTATTATTATTCCCCCGAGCGTCACCACTGACGTAGGGCTTTTCCTTCTTCTGCGTATATAAACTTATAATTATGGTAGCGTGGTTACAAGGTGAGAATGGACAAGCAGTAGTTCCTTTGCTTATATTTATTCTAGAGTACAACACATCCGACGCCTCAATGCCCCAATGCCCCCACCCTATGACTATCACAATCTATGATCTATTCGTGCCCCTGGCAAAGTTCTAACTAACTGTCTCTGCCCCGGGTGGCTCTTGAAATACCCCCAGGGGCAGGGCGTGGCTTAACATCCAATTCTCCAATGAAATCAGTCAGATCTAGTCCAGCTAATCAGCGCCAGGTTCAAAGTGGAATCCCGCCTACTTCCGAGGAGGAGTTATTGGGCATCTCTCCTGGGCGTGTACCTGCGTACGAAACATAAGTTGATGTTTCGTGCGGTTTAGGAAAGGGCTAACTCTCGGCCTTTCCCACCCTCCTCAGGTACTCTATGTCGGATGCCAAGCCTCAGGGGTCCGGTCACATATCTCCTTGACGCCCTCTACAAACACCGGCCGCACCGCAGAAAACAATTGGGAGAGTATTCTATTTCACCCTTTACTTCTAGCCTCACATGTTTCTCTTCACGACTTGTGGTGTTTTCGAGGACCGAGGGTCCCTTATCCTGTAGGCCTCTTGGGGGGGTGCATGGCGCCAGCGGTTAGTTCCAGATGCCTAGCCACAAATCTTGGTGATCCCAAGGGAACACATGGGCGGCACAAAAACTCAATAAAAGTGAGGGCATGTAATAGAATATCCGTGGCCTCGACTAACCGTTACCCCTCAAGAGCTGTTACAAGTTTCAGATTCTGGCTTCAGCATGACGGGCTGGCTTCAGCATGACAGAAGTCATACGACATCCCTCCCAACCAAAACTGAAATATCTCTTGTTTCAGTCGAAGCATGGACTAGTTTTCCGGGAGCTCTTGGACATATCCTAGCTAACATTAGTTTACAATAGAAATGGGGCCGAATTATTTAAGCTATTTTCTAAGAATTCCTATACAAATTACACAAACATAACATATAGAGAGTACCTTTACAGACAACTAGAGCATGCAGGGTCTATGTCCTTGTTGGAAATCTGAAATACAAACATATTCTTATATTTAAACAACATAATTCCAGTGTGAAACTAATATTAAACATTAATTAAGATCAAAAGGTCAGTTTAAATCAAAACATTAATTCATCTACTTCTCTCGTTTCTTTAAAAGACAAAATTGAGTTAATTACAGTAGGATTATGACTCATTTAGAACATTAGCAAACAATTGAGTAGAGTATTAGCATGTATAAACATGTAAAATGCAATAGACTATAACATCAACAGTAATTTCTATAAGAGACCTTACCTTCAGAAATTCTATTCCTATCATTATTAGGGGCATTGATTTGTCTTAAAATTAAGCCTTAAAAACTACTCCTGAAACAAAACATGTTTTACTTTCATATTATATTACTATTCAGAGACCAATGGATAGGACGACTTTTACTTTCTCTGTCTAGGACGACTTTCGTTCTCGCTGTCTAGGACGACTTTTACTTTCTCTGTCTAGGACGACTTTCGTTTTCTCTGTCTAGGACGACTTTTACTTTCTCTGTCTAGGACGACTTTCGTTCTCTCTGTCTAGGACGACTTTTACTTTCTCTGTCTAGGACGACTTTCGTTTTTCTCTGTCTAGGACGACTTTTACTTTCTCTGTCTAGGACGACTTTTACTTTCTCTGTCTAGGACGATTTTTAGTTTCTCTGTCTAGGACGACTTTTACTTTCTCTGTCCAGGA
>JAXCGZ010006557.1:0-2500 GCA_037179515.1 Halocaridina rubra
GTATGAACTCTGCATCATATAAGGACAATACCTGTCATTGTAAGTACCTTTGAATACTGTTCACAGGTAAGGAATACCTTTACGCAGGAGATGCAAAATGGAAGACGGGCATGCCCTAATAACCTTAAATATTGGGGGATGTAGTCATTTATTCTAATGAGTTGACGATGACTAAGTTTTCTAGCTATCAACAAGTAAAGACTTTTCCCCCTGTCCCGTACTAAGATGAGAGGCTGCACACTTGTTGATTGTTATTACATTTAATATTTAACTTCTGTACATGTATGAGCTGTAGAGAGACGAGGAATGTACAATGAAAAACTTAAAATAAAGGAAGTACTCATATATTAAGTCTAGCTGGTAAGACAAAAATACGTTGTCTAAATTTAAAATTCTTTTCTTCTTTCAGCTGAGCTCTTATATACCGTCCCGCTTCCATGACTTAATTTTGATAAATAAGAATATAGAGTAAGGATGTGTTATTATCATTTGCAATTGCTTCACATAGTCAGTCTTTTCGCATTTCAAAGTAATATGTGTATTAGTTGGTAAACTAAGCAACGAACGCACACTCCGTCAACTAAGATCGTTGTGATTTTCCTCTTAAAGCTTCCCGTAACATAATGTAAGGGTTAATGTGTTCAGCAAATTGACCTATATTCATTCATTTACTTAATAATAATAATAATAATAATAATAATAATAATAATAATAATAATAATAATAATAATAATAATAATAATAATAATAATAATAATAATAATAATAATAATAATAATAATAATAATAAATATAATAATAATAATAATAATAATAATAATAATAATAATAATAATAATAATAATAATAATAATAATAATAATAATAATAATAATAATAATAATAATAATAACAATAATAATAATAATATTAGCAGAAGAAAAGGTGCTTTTGCCTGCACCTGAAGGCTCAATGCTTTCGCCCACACCTAAGGGCATATCTACAATATTTTTGGTATTATTTGCAGAGGTTTCTTTATTGATGAATGTAAGCTAATTTTACTTTGCCGACATATGTCTGAGCATATATATTGCTCTATTAATGCCTATATCTATAGATTCTGCAAGAACTAGTGTTTCAGCCTCATATAGGTAGGAAGGGCATTTCTGCATGATGCTTCATGATCCCCCTCACCCAACAAGCACACTGGACTTGTTGTACAGACTCCATGTGAGGGTCCTAAACAAGTCTTGCAAATCGATGGCACCTGGCAAGGCTTTGATGTATGGCCATAAAGTCAGCAATTTCGACAGTGCCTGGATATGACTTTATTTGGTCTCACGGGTAATAACTATCGGTTAACTAGAACATGCTCTGGTCTTTGATCATTACAGAAAGTGATATTGGGTTGCCAGCAATGGCAGATATAAAGCGATCAGGAAGAAAGCTGGAAATCAGGAAAAAAAAGAGATGGGATATCGCTATTAAGGAGAAATTTAGCTAACAGAGCCTTATGCCACAATCTCTCAAAAGCTTTTCCGAGATATCAAAGGTGATGACAAAGGAATCCCCTTAGTACTTCAGAGAAGATGAAAATTCAAAAGTGAGATAGGACATGAGGTCACAAATGGACTTTGTATTGCAGAATCCCTACTGGCGATCAAAGATAAGCTAGTTAGATTCAATATGTTTCAAGAAATGAGAATTAGGCTAAGTTTATAATATTTTAGCGATAAAATAGGTTAGGGAAATTGGTCGGTAGTTGGAAGGAATAGGCTGGTCACAGTTCTTAGGAACTTGCTGAACTACAACGTGCTGCAATATTGAAAATTAGACTGATTGAGAGAAAGGGGCGAAAAGACGTAAAGCACAGGAACCATTTAATCTACAAAGTCCTTAAGGATCCTTGCAGGGATAGCATCGGGTCCGGATACCTTCTTCGTCTTTTGAGAGCAAGGAACCCTCTGGATTTTTCGAGTAGAAAGAAAAGGGGTGACAAAGGGTTAAAGAAGGACAAAGTACGAGGTTCAGGTGCGTTGGATCCGCTTGTGGGATATATAGCAGAAAAGATGAGTGCCAAAGAGAACACGGCCGTAAGCTACAAAATCATCTGGGTGAATGAAAGAGGGAAAGCTTAAGATACAAAAGAGTTTGGAGAACTTCTTGACTTAGGATAAGAACCATTCATCAGCTGAAGGAGAGTTCAGACTACCAATTATCCTTTTGAGAAAGGAAGCTTTAGATCTATGAAGCTGAGCAGACCAGCGATTCTTAGCTCTAATAAAAGCAGACTGAGTTTTTTTTTTTATGAATGTGACACCGGGACAGGCAGAAACTGCCCTCATCAATAAAGGCCCGGGCACGAGAAAATACCAAGACGAAGGAAAAGAAAAAGGTTAAGGACAAGGCAGAGATGAGGTAACGTCACCAGTCAAAGTACAGAGGACCCAGAGATAAAAAGGAGAGGATTGGCATGACTGGTACGCCTGATCCCTGTCCTGAACAGCCATGGAGCAGACAT
>JAXCGZ010006557.1:7500-17500 GCA_037179515.1 Halocaridina rubra
CCTTCAACTTTTTGTCAGTGAGGCAACATGGCTTCAGAGAAGGTAGATCAACGGTAACAAACTTATTAGAATTTTATGATGAGGTAAGCCAAATCTTACAGGAAAGAGAGGGCTGGGCAGATTGCATATTCCTAGACTTCCAGAAAGCGTTTGACACTGTTCCACATGGGAGACTTATTAGGAAGCTGCAATCAATGGCTAGAATAGGTGGAAATGTTTTGGAATGGATAAAAACTTACTTAGAAGGAAGGGAACAGAGGGTTAGAGTAAGACACTCAGTGTCTGAATGGAGAAGAGTTAGTAGTGGAATTCCACAGGGTTCAGTTTTAGGGCCACTTTTGTTCCTTGTATATGTAAATGACCTACCAGAGTCTGTAAATTCATTCATGAATATGTTTGCAGATGATGCAAAAATTGTGAAGAAAGTAAAAAACGAGAACAATGGTAGAGAATTTCAGGAGGATCTAAATAATCTGCATGAGTGGTCAGAAAAGTGGCTAATGAAATTCAATACTTCAAAATGTAAGGTAATGAGAATGGGTACAAGTGCAAGAAGGTCCAAGCTTGACTACTCGGTGGCTGGAGTACAACTTCAAGAGACAGAAAATGAGAGAGATCTAGGAGTAAACATACTGGCAGATTTGTCTCCAAAAATACATATAAATGGCATACTAAGGGCAGCATATGCATTCTTATCAAATGTAAGGGTAGCCTTCAGGCACATGGACAAGGAAATGTTCAGAAATATTTATGTAACCTATGTGAGGCCAAAACTCGAATATGCAGCCCCCTTTTGGAATCCGCACTTGAAAAAGCACATAGCTAAGCTTGAAAAAGTTCAAAGACATGCCACGAAGCTGGTGCCAGAAATACGCAATCTCAGTTATGATGAGAGGCTGAGGGAATTAGACTTACCATCACTCGAAGCTAGAAGAGTGAGGGGGGATATGGTGACAGTCTTTAAATTCCTTCATGGTTATGATAGAGTGGATAGGGATGGATATTTTGATATGGCTGGCTCTAGAACTAGAGGTCATAGTTTGAAGCTTCGTAAGAAAACTTCTTCGCAGGATGTAAGGAAATACTTTTTCAGTGTAAGAGTAGTTGATAATTGGAATTGGCTAAGCGAGGAGGTAGTTAATGCTATCTCAATCCATAGTTTTAAGGACAGGTATGATAAGTATCACTAAGTCTAAATTGGAACCGATCAGGAGACGGGAAGATACGAGCTTTGGGCTCTTTCCCGTAAACACAATTAGGTAATCACAATTAGGTAATCACATGTGACTTAACGATCCTCTGAAGAGCTATGGCGCGTTTTCTTTGCTCTCCATTCCATGGAATCTTCTGTGATATATTCATGATCGCGGGAAGTGTGATTACAGGAATGAGCTATGCAAGAGAGAGAGAGAGAGAGAGAGAGAGAGAGAGAGAGAGAGAGAGAGAGAGAGAGAGAGAGAGAGAGAGAGAGAGCTGAACAGCCAGAAAAATGATAAAAAACGTAGGAAAATAGGTATTCAGAGCGTTAGATAGTTAAAACATAAGAAATCGCAGACAACAACTGCTACTATTACTGATGTTATTACTTTCACTAACCTTGTCGCCGCCGCTACTGCAGCAGCTGTTATTATTTTTCTAATTGTTATTGTTATCATTACCTATATACTAACATGTGATATTTTGAAGCCTTCCATTATAAGCTTTATGTTACACCCTAAAGAAAACGATCCATAGAAAACGAGCGCGCTAGTCAGTATTTGATAGAAAAATCAGAGGAAGGAATCTAAAGGGCGGTTTACACGGTCAAACGGTTCGTCGAACGCGGTTCGACAGACAAGTGTTTGAAGTGATGTTCGAACGAGTGAACGGGGTATTTGGTTGTCGAACACGTTTGTCGAACGTGTTCGACAACCAAATACCCCGCTCACACGTTCGAACATCACTTCAAACACTTGTCTGTCGGACCGCGTTCGACGAACCGTTTGACTGAGTAAACCGCCCTTAACACTCCGTGGCGGAAGCGAATCCACGTTAGTTGCTTCCCGATTCGAGCACTCTACCACTGAGCTACCACGGCCCCCTCTGGATGTATATATCATATCCTATATACCTCTGTTTCTGCATAGCTTTTCAGGCTGAAGAGAATGTTTTTCTATCACTGCCAATGACCTCATCGACATTACTTTGGAGCCCAAAGGAGTAAATATTACGGCGGTTTCCTAGATACGGAGATTGTATAGTTCGTTCCGGTTTTACGTCACGGACTCCCTTTTCAACCAAGGGCTAGGACGGTTGCCTTCTTGCGAAGGACTTGTTTTGGCAGATGTAATCGTTACCCTGAGCGCATGCCCTTGCTAACCTCAGACCATGACGGGGCGCGAACCCTCGACCTGACGCCTCAGAGTCGCGGACGCTACCGATTGAGCCACGGTGACTACTAGATACGGAGTTTATATGTTTAACGTTATTCTGTATCACTATTAACCCCCAATGTGGGGATGGACACATTGGAGCTGGGGAATAAATGCTGATAACCCTTTCTAACGCCCCCCTGTTTGCTCAGTCACGAGTCTGCCACCTCAGCCAAGTGTTCTAACTACTTTGCTACCGCGGAACATATAAGGTGCTATATAATAAAGAGTATTTCTTATATATTTTACGGATTTTTTTAATTTTCAGAGAAAGCAGCATATATGGCTTAAAAATGGCTATAAAGTATTGAAAATTAAAAATTGGTATTCAGTTCTGAGTGTTTATTCTAATAATCAAGTATTTTTCGTGGATCTCCAAGATGATATCTCTAAAGATTTTATCTCCTTTAAAGAATTAAAAAAAAATAGGCATGTCGACAACCTATAAGGGAGAGGGAGGAGCTTCTGTCAATTTTGTAAAATATTATTATCATTACAATTTTATTATTATTATTATTATTATTATTATTATTATTATTATTATTATTATTATTATTATTATTATTATTATTATTATTATTATATTATATTATTATTATTATTATTATTATTATTATTATTATTATTATTATTATTATTATTATTATTATTATCATCATCACTATTATTATTATTATTATTATTATTATAATAATTATTATTATTATTAGTAGTAGTAGTAATAAATATCTATTTTCATTACTGTCTGTAGAAAGAGTAATAATAGACAGCTGCATGAAGTTTCTTTTTTTTTATGATACTAAAGACTGCTTTCATAGTAGGACACTAGCAAAAAAAAAAAAAAATACTATTATTACTCTTAATTCTTAAAAACAACTACGAGAGTAGATTGAAACAGCACATTTAAGAAAATTGAACATAAATACGAGTCAAAAATGCCTACGTGCAACACGTTTTGGAACCCGGAATAATAAATTTCAAGACTTCCAGAATTATAAAAAGGTACTGGAATCTCTTATTACCACGTGTCTGTGTCCTAAAAGGCGCTACATATTCACAAAATTCCCACAAATATAAATGCACGTAGGATAATCCCAAGTATATGATGTAATAATTCATGCTGAAAAACTCAAGATTTATATGTTCATGGTCTCTTTCTGTAATAACAAGGATTGGATTCGGTTTTACGTCACGAACTCCCTTTTCTACTAAGGGCTAGGACGGTTGCCTTCTTACGAAGGACTTGTTTTGGCAGATGTAATCGTTACCCTGAGTGTATGCCCTTGCTAACCTCAGTCCGTGACGGGGCGCGAACCCTCGACCTGCCGCCTCAGAGTCGCAGACGTTACCGTTTTGCCACGGAGACTACTCTCTGTAATAGCAAGGATCTCTCTGTAATAACAAGAGACTGGATGTATGGTTATGTTGGACCGATGAGAAAACCAGAGGGAAAAAATCATTTTATTAGGGAGTGAGGATTAAGTATTGACCACCACCACCATTAACAACAATAATTGACCTATTTAGCTCGAAGCTATTTTTTTGATAGAATTCCAGTCATATTTTTAAGAGCTGTAGGGGGGATATTTTTGTCTTTATCAAAAACCAACTTCTTAGATATACTAATCTATCACTGTACCTCCACATATGATGGTGTAATCAATGAGCCTGCTAAGCTAACAGCTGCTATCACAAGAGCGCCAGCACTGCCTTTTTATTATCCTCAATATGGGTTTGAACTTGGAACCCTTTCTTTGAAGCCAAGAATTACATCCAATGAGCAAATGAAGCTAAGTTCTCCAACAGTAATAACTCACTGATTTTAATTCTGCGTATTCCCTTCAGTACATTTATTATTATCATTATTATTATTATTATTATTATTATTATTATTATTATTATTATTATTATTATTATTATTATTATTATTATTATTATTATTATTATTATTATTATAAATTACTCGTTTACCACCGATTTTGTCACTGCTGAGAGATCAGGTAGTTAACCGGAAGGACGACTTTTATCTGCCGTTAACTCTAACCATTATAATTCTTAATATCATAAAGCCCGAAAACTTCATTACTGTAATAGGTGTGATAAATGAAGGTCGTAGTTAAGTTGAAACCATATCTGGAACGCGTCCAAGGATATTAGTTACTGATATCAAAATCCGTTATGTACGAGTTTATCCGAGTCAAGCAGGTTATGTTTCATGACTGAGGTCTTCTACTAACTAAACCCTTTAGAATGTATTTACGATAACTTCCAGCTTCTCCTATTTCAACAGCTTCATATTGATTACACTGAGAACTTTGATAACCTAACCTTTAAAGGTTGTTTACAAGCACTTGCATATGTTGAAGCTCTTGAAATCCGGTTAACTCAACCTGGAGGGCTTTTATGCACTTGCTTTATGACTGATAGCTTGTTATCACACATTGTCGGGCCAGTCATTTTGAGCTGTCACGTGGTACTTGCAGCGTAACAGCGTCATTTGGGAACCCAGTTTACGAACGTGTAATAAATAGCTTGATAGGTTTTGATATGCATTCTTACCTCGTCAGAGAATAATGCCAAATTCTGATACATAGTTTCATGGTTATTGCCATTCATTTGGGATAGTATCTGGACATAGTAATTGTTCCTTATATATATATATATATATTATATATATATATATATATATATATATATATATATATATATATATATATATATATATATATGTGTGTGTGTGTGTGTGTGTGTGTGTATGTGTGTGTGTGTGTGTGTGTGTGTGTGTTTGTGTGTGTGTGTGTGTGTGTACTTCTGTACAGACTGATAGATAGATAGATATACGGACATATAGACAGATAGATAGACAAATAAATAGATAGACATATATATATATATATATATATATATATATATATATATATATATATATATATAATATATATATATACACAGAAAGAGAGAGAGAGAGAGAGAGAGAGAGAGAGAGAGAGAGAGAGAGAGAGAGAGAGAGAGAGAGAGAGAGAGAGAGAGAGAGAATATTTAATAATATATTGCCGACCGTGATTAAAAGAGGGCTTCATGAACAAATCCAATCTCGCACAAAAATAACTTATTAAAATTCTTACAATTGTCAGCGAGTATGATTTTATGATCATGAACTGCTGAACATAAATACATTATTCTTTACTATTTTTACTTTTATTATCATTATTTTGCTATTACTTTTGCGACATAGATATACTTCAACATCACAGCAGCCTCTTTGTTACTGCCTTAAGAGCGAAAGTGTCCTATTAATTACCCGAAAGTAATCTTTAAAATGAAGGCTCATATTTCACAGCCTGAGCCCAGGCCGACATTGTGGGATTCCAGGAGATAAGGCACTCAGGCTCTTCATCACCTACGTTAATCTGCAGGACTTACGGATTTTTTTAGGAGGAGGAGGATATATATTATTACGACGGAAGATGCTCGCTTCTCTTGCTTACCTACTTGATGATATAGCCTTGAGAGAGAGAG
The DNA here is from genome assembly GCA_037179515.1 of Halocaridina rubra. Taxonomy (NCBI): domain Eukaryota; kingdom Metazoa; phylum Arthropoda; class Malacostraca; order Decapoda; family Atyidae; genus Halocaridina; species Halocaridina rubra. The sequence goes on from JAXCGZ010006557.1 coordinate 13,431, forward strand.
AGAGAGAGAGAGAGAGAGAGAGAGAGAGAGAGAGAGAGAGAGAGAGAGAGAGAGAGAGAGAGAGAGAGAGAGAGAGAGAGAGAGAGAGACAGAGAGAGAGAGAGATTTAATTCAGCCAAACTTCCCTGTAACCATGTCAAAAAAAAAAAAAAAGTAAGATTTCCGCAGAGGACTAGAACGACCAAGCAACTGAAACACCTTAATGTTAAAGATATAGGCCCGATTTCTTAAACAGTGTAAACCTAGGATACCATATTGTTAGTTAGCTAGACACACACAAATGGATCTCATAAACGCATCTGACGTGGTTCTGTGTATGGCTAGGATCCCGTACGGGATCCTAGCCATACACAGAACCGCATCAGATGTGTTTATGAAATCCATCTGTGTGTCTAGCTAACTAACAATATGGCATCCTAGGTTTACACTGTTTAAGAAATCGGGCCATAGAAAAGCGCCGGTAAACTGCAGAGATACATGTTCCCATTTACATGACAAATATATCCAAGTATTTGCATAGCTATAATTTCTTAGAAGCAGGAATTAATTTCCACAGAACAAAGTTTAATAATCATTATGTTTAAAATCGTCATGTGTCTGAGAGAAATATTTTATTTTTTCTGATTGCCTGGTCTTGCGAAAATGTGTTATGACGAATTAACAACAACCAAAATATCCCACAGTGATATTAGACATGCTATGCATATAAAACAGTAACAAAGCTAATCAAGGAAACAGTCTAATGTCAAGTTGTTCCACTTGTTAGCAGTGTCTGACAACTCACTGACCAGTATTGTCAAGTCAAGTTGTCAGCGAGCTGTCCCACCAATCAGGGAGAGCGGTTTGGACAGCCTCACACACTACATTTCCAGAAGCCGAGTAATCAAGGAGATTAGATGGATAGTTTTACTGCGGCAGTCCACGTGATTAAATTTGGACAGGAGATTCCTTCACCCATACAAGATAATAAATGACTTAGGTATGAAGATTATAAGAATGTTAAATGATAATGGAGGATATTTAAATCAAAATGATTGTGTCTTGATTCAGTGTTATCTGTTTCCTGTAACAATAAAGACTACAATACTTAAATGCAGATAATAACACTGTAAGGTGCATATTTATCAGGCTTCAATACTTTAACGCTGAAAATAATATTGCAACGTATATTTTCATATTTCAAAACTTTAATGCTGGTAATAATATTGCACCGTACATACTGATCAACAACAAGCCTGTCAGCCTTAAGCACCGAAGGTAACTAAGAGAAACCGAGTCACAGAGGGGTATATGTTGGCAATTCTGGACTAAGGTTATCTCAGCTGTACAGTATACCCAATGTGGCAAGTTATTTTCGTGATGAGCTTGAAGCTTCATTTAGTTTGAACTTAAAACAAATATAATAGAATGGCTCCCCAAAAGAGTCTGAACATTTGCTAGAACTAAAATCGAATAACAGACATAGATGTAATGAGGCTGAAGCTACCTCTGAACCCAAACCGAAAAGGCAACGATGTAAATTTTTAATGAGTTTGAGCTTTGCCTGAACTAAATAGAAAATGAATAAATAGTTACTTTCGCATTTTCATGAACGTTAAGTACTGCCGGAGCAAAAAACAAACAGGAACACTAATAACTCTATAAGGGCTTGTGCGCGCGCGTGTGTGTGTGTGTGTGTGTGTGTGTGTGTGTGTGTGTGTGTGTGTGTGTGTGAGAGAGAGAGAGAGAGAGAGAGAGAGAGTAATAATAATAATAATAATACTTTATTTCCATTTCAATACAATGGGTATTCGTCAGCCAGGGTAAGCCCCAACCCCTTACTGTGGTGTCCACCCACAGCAGTTCCTGCCAGTAAACTGCTTAAACTCTCGGTCTTGGACGGGAACCGATCTTTCGACCTCATGAATGCGAAGCCAGCGCGTTACCACTGTACTAGCCAGCAGAGAGAGAGAGAGAGAGAGAGAGAGAGAGAGAGAGAGAGAGAGAGAGAGAGAGAGAGAGAGAGAGGAGAGAGAGAGAGAGAGAGACTGAAATCCTTCTGATTTACATTCTTGCGTCTCTTCGTCCTCGTCTCCTTCCAAAAAAAGTTGAAAATAAAAATAATACAAAATGCTATCACTAACGACAACTGTTTTCTCTCCATCCCTTTGTGCCTGAGATCTTGGTATAGCTTAGAATCTGGGACACGAGTTACAGTTTGGTGATTCTGTTCAAGTAATTGGTAAACAAAGGTAAATTTAAAGGGAAGAAAAAAAATATATTTTCAAGTAAACACGCGCCATTAAGCGAATCCTTCAATTAATAAAATAATTAAGTAATTTTGTGTTTGGAAAAAAAAAACTTATCCAGAATATACTATGAAAAATGACGCAATCGTTCAATAATTACCTATACAGTAAAACTAGGCCAGGTTAAAAATATGAAACACAGAATAATTCCATTTTTAATGTTATAATGTTATGGAATCGAAAAAAAGTGGCTATGGAAGGTGAGCCATGGATCAAGCGCTTGCGGTAAGACAGGTGTGTATGAAATGTCTAGAGAGGTGTAGTAATCACGAATTTTTTAGGGGGCTCATGGACCTGAAAAGAGTGTGCCCAGAATGATTGAGAAGCGTTGTGGAGCAAGTTGCACTTATATGGATCAGGAAGAAAGTATATTAAATGCATTTACAAGAGATTACATGATGATGATGATGAAGACGATGACAACGACGACGACGACGACGATGAGGAGGAGGTGTGTGAGAAAGTAAAAACAAACAAACGGTGAAGCTTAGTTTGAGGTGAATATAGGGTTGCGCTATGTGCATATGGATGTAATGCTAGTGTAAGAAAATGCAAGAGTTTTTGGTAGAGCAATGTAATTGGTTGGTCAGAAAAGGTTATGGACAGTGAATCTATTCCTAAATGCATACAGCACTGCAGATTGTGACTGTGCTTATAACGGTGAGTGAGAGTATGAAGTTACTAGTGAATATGAGTAAAAGTAAAGTTATAAGATGTACTAAGAATACTAATGACGACAGGTTGAATGTGAAAGTGGAAAATGAGATGGTCCTCAAACAACTGGGGTACCATGAGCCAGTGAATGGAGAATTTGATGAGGAGGTGAGTTACAGATTGAAGAAAAAAAGTAAATTTCTAAGTGAGAAGAAAATTGTCATGAGAAATCGTTATATAGGAACGAAGGCAAATGGAGTGGCATACTAAGGAATGATTGTGCATACAGTATTCTCTCGAGAAGAGATTTGGAGTGTAAGAGAAGATGGAAGACGGTTATAAGTGTCATGTAGATGAGTTGTTGGAGAAGAATGATAGGTGTCTAATATCGACACGATAAAAAATGAGTGTGCATTGAAAATAAACTGTCTGTTAAGATACATCAGAGAGTACTGAGGTGATTTTGGCGAATACCAACCATGGATGAGGAATGGTAAGTGAAGAGTATGGCAAGCAGAATTGAGTGGACCGAGACTGAGATGAATAAATTGGGTGGAAAGGGCATTGGGTGTACGTGTTACATAAGCAGGGCAGAAGAGAGTGAATAGAGATAATAGGGATGAGTGAAGAGAGACTGTGAATAGGTGAAACATTCCAAATAGATTCCCACACCTCCCTACTGCTGAAAACAAAGACACGCGAGTGGGTGAGGGTGGGGTCATTAGGAGATAAAGAGGTGGGCTAAAAAGCAGCTATAGTAGTCAGTCAATACAGCAGATAAGCTGAGTTCCGCTCATACTGTGTATGACTCAAGCAGCGTGTTGAGGGTGATATGCTAATACATGAAAGATGAGATGAATGGGTCTTATGGTGAATGGGTGTGTGCTTGAAGTCTCCTTTACAAGGGGGAATCTAGGCTTTTCATGTGTGTGTGTGAATAATATATATAATATATATATATATATATATATATATATATATATATATATATATATATATATATATATATATATATATATGGCATAATTTCCCCTTGTAAGGGAGTGGCCGAGCCAAGAAACATGCATTCACCATGATCCACACATACCTCAACCACTCCACTTAGCATCTTAGGGATAAGGGGTTGCC
>JAXCGZ010006557.1:22500-25000 GCA_037179515.1 Halocaridina rubra
TTGCGAACATTCGTGGCACAAACTCCTATTGATATGGGCTTGGGACCAGCACTGAAATAAGCTGTCATTTTACCATACTAAGTTTGCCAGCATCTATACCCTTCCGAACAAGTGTTGCTCATATGAAATCTATTTTATGATCTATTTCGAATGAGAAAAAAAATTGAGCATTATTTGCGTTTCCCATTTGTTTGCTAAGCAAACATCCATGGAAAGAATGGGTGCCTCGAAGGGTATATCTTTTGATTCAATGCCAGCACTAGCAAGAAACAGAGAACCCATATGCCGAAAACAGAGTGACTGAATGAATTATAATGAATGAGATAAACAACTTTGTAAGCCACATGATATCTGATAAGATAGGTTAAGATATCAACAAGATAACAGAGACATTTTTCATGCCTGATACTCAATTTCCCTACCACCTTCCAATTCCAAGATATGAATCCGATGAAAAGAAGAAAAGGTGATGACCTTGATGGTGCTGATGACCTTGATGGTGTTGATGACCTTGATGGTGCTGATGACCTTGATGAAGATAGAGGAAATGCTAATGAAAGCGAGACCTCAAAAAGCGAGCCTTTAATTGAGAGATAACATATGAGCGTCATTCTAAGATCGTTAAGGTTAATGAAACAATTAAAATATCGATGTGTGACCTGACCGTGGGATGAAGCTTTTAACAACTAGATAGTTGAAACAGCAAATAAGTATGAATATTGCATTTAAACATTACTATTTTAATATTTTTTTTATTTTCAAAAGACACACATTACTACTATTATTGTTTTAAATAATATATATATATATTTTTTACATACTGCAATTTTTACTATATATGGTTTGCATTCTATACATTAGTTCTTAAACTGGCCTGAAAATTAACTCTTGTTATAGGGCACGGAAACTCTCCCTCATTTTTCATAATGATCACAGTGGCTCATTTATTATTATTATTATTATTATTATTATTATTATTATTATTATTATTATTATTATTATTATTATTATTATTATTATTATTATTATTATTATTATTATTATTATTATTATTATTATTATTAATGATACTACTACTACTACCACTACTACTACTATTATTATTATTATTATTATTATTATTATTATTATTATTATTTATTATTATTATTATTATTATTATTATTATTATAATTATTATTATTATTATTATTATTATCATTATTATTATTATTACTACTATCATTATTATTATTATTGAAATAAGCACTGCGCGTACCACTTCACAGCCAGAACTGCATGAACAAACACAACGAGAGTAAACTACAGACCATTACGGCATTTACGGACATTGCCAACAAGCACCGATATTACATGTTCGCTGAAGCTAATCCAAGCGATTAAAAGCAAAGACCATTAAATCCTCCGAGACTATAAAGGGCGGTTTACACGGTCAAACGGTTCGTCGAACGCGGTTCGACAGACAAGTGTTTTGAAGTGATGTTCGAACGTGTGAACGGGGTATTTGGTTGTCGAACACGTTCGACGAACGTGTTCGACAACCAAATTCCCCGTTCACACGTTCGAACATCGCTTCAAACACTTGTCTGTCGAACCACGTTCGACGAACCGTTTGACCGTGTAAACCCCCCTTAAGGTGTACTGTGTTCTCCCAAAGTGCGTTGTTCATGACCATTGTTCATGAAAAATATGGATATTATAAAGAAGGTGATTTAATAACAATAAATGAGATGAGCTCAATTTTTGCTTTGGTTTGAGAAATTAGTTAAATTATATATAGAGATTATCATTAATTTTTAAACGATTTAGTTTTAGCTTATATGAAGGTGGCTTGGTTTATAATTTAGACCTGAGGTTTAAAGGTCTGTTGGGTGATGAGGTATGGGACAGGAACATATGGAGAACACTGGCCAGAAACATCGACCCCACATAAAAGTGGGTAAAGATGTAGACGAAGAAGAGAAGAAGAATGAACTAACACCCCATACACATTAATGTGCAATCATAAACCCATAAAGCTGACAAGGTTTCCTATCATTTTATTGATGCCACTATGCCTTTCACGTTATTTCAATCATTTTATCATTATCTGCACGTGGAAGGACGCCATTAACCTCTCCCTATTATCTCCAAGTGGCTTCCTTATCAAATACCTTCTCAACATTAACCCTAAGTGAACTTGCTTCAATTGGGAAATAAACCCTTTAAAAAATTTGCTAAGCAAACATCCATGGAAAGAATGGGTGCCTCGAAGGGTATATCTTTTGATTCAATGCCAGCACTAGCGAGAAACAGAGAACCCATATAAACACTGGAAAAGCTGACGAAAAAGAAGAATTTCTCTCTGGTGGCATATGCTCCTCTCATTTTTAAGTCAAATAGGTTTCTTTACCAATCGTTTTTAGGGGGAAGACACCACCCTCTCCATCCTCGGACCAAGAGGTTTGTTATCACCTCCTTGATAAAATATAAATTATTTTCCGGTAGAGCGTTCCAGGGT
>JAXCGZ010006557.1:32500-35656 GCA_037179515.1 Halocaridina rubra
TTCTCCTCCTTTTTCCTGAAGCAATGACAATTTTCGTTCTCTCGTTTATTTTTTCACTTTTTTTCACCACTTCTCTCAAACAATTCAGGCTCATTTGGTTCTGTTCTAATGAAAGTTTTGTCCAGTTTCTAAATCTTTCATTTATTCTACGTTCCTTCTAGCATTACACTTATTGCTCAATCTCAATCTTCTCACTCACTATTTACCAACATTAAATTAATTTCATGCTCTTTTTCCTCCATTCTAATCTCATTTCCATTCATTTTCAAGATTTTTCAATGTTCATCTCACTAATTTTTTTTCTATAACTCGTTTTCTCACCTTTTCCCACAATGTCACTCAGATAAATTCCACTTCTTTTCTTTCATTTCAACTCTCAATTTTTACTTAATTCATGGCAATTATCTGTTCTTCATATTACCTTTTGTTACTTTTTCGATTATTCTTTTTACTAAATTTCAACTTCAGTTTCTATTATTCTATTCTCATATTATTATATCTAATTTATTAACTTTTATTCATAGTACCAATTTTTCTATATCAATCGCTTTTTCTTTTCACTGATTTCTCTACTTTCTTCAAAACCACAATTTATTTTAGTATTTTACTTTCTTTTCTTCTCCTCTTACTCTTATTTATCACAATTTTCCCATCCAATTTTCTTCTTTTTTTCCTCCTTGACACACTTGCTTAGCTGTTCCCTCTTCATTTTTGCCCATTTAGTATTCCTCTACAAATATATTCCCCGTGATAAACATTTTCTCCTCTCTCTCTCTCTCTCTCTCTCTCTCTCTCTCTCTCTCTCTCTCTCTCTCTCTCTCTCTCTCTCTCTCTCTCTCTCTCTCTCTCTCTCTCTCTCTCTCTCTCTCTCTCTCTCTCTCTCTCTCTCTCTCTCTCTCTCTCTCTCACCTCCTTCCCAAAAACAGTCTCCATCTACTTACCCCTTCTTTCGTACCCCATCGCCTTTATTTTCAATTTGAAATCAACAAAGACCTCCCAAGGACACTATCCCGTCTCTTCCGAACCAAAACTGAGAATTTTTCTTCTTCCCATTTACCCTTATTTTCCATCTTACAATGTACCTAATTTGTAGTAACCCTTCATATTCCTCTTTAACCCTTCTACTCAATAACATTCTCCAAAGTAATCTGTGCTTGCCCTTACTATATTTTTTTTTCAGCTATCCCTTCTCCTTGACAGAGCTTTCATTTCTCTATTTTCCATCTCATCCACTAATATGCCTTACCTTATCCATCCCTTCTAATCTTTCCATTGGTCACTTTTCACCTCCCGAGAATCCTCTTTCCTGAGCAGGGGTTCATCAATGTTGTCAATCCTCCCTTGCTTTTTTTTTTAATCTCCCAAAGGTCCTAATTCCAAAGGGCTTCTTTAATGACCCCCCTCCTTCTTCCCATACCCTTTCCTTAATTTTCAAAAGGCTCTCCCATTAAAAGCGTTTGTTAAATTTTCTCTCTCTTCACCAGAATCTTTCCTTGATTCTCCAAAGGATTTCTTCAGTGATATCTCCCTTAGCATTCCCTTTACCTTGAACTTCCTAAATGACTCCCTCCCAAACGTAAGGGATCTTAAATACTGCCCCCTCTCTTTGTCCTTGTCTTTAATCCCCCCAAAAAAAAACACAATCCCCAACAAAAGTTTCTTTAATGGCCATTTCTTCACGTGTCCTTACCCATAATTCTCAACAAGCCCTTGGTGCATGGTCTTTTTAATGGACTTCCCCTTCACTTTGCTTTTTTCTTTGGTTCTGCAAAGTTACCCCATTTCTAATCCCAAGGGCTTCTTCAAAGGTGTTCCCTCTTACATGCCCCTTTCCCTAATCTCACATAGTATTTCAATGGTGTTCCACCTCCCATACCATATCCCTGATCACTAAAAGGCCTTCCTTGATCTCCCATATTTCCCACTACTCAATGAACTAGGCTCTTCAATGGTGTTCTCCTTCCCTGTGCCCCTTTTCTCTGATCGTTCAACTTACCCTCTCCTCAGGGTAAGTGCTTCATTGCTGGTGTCTCACCTTCTATGCCTTTCTTAATCTACACAGAGTATTTAGGTGGCATTCCCACTCCCCTGTAATTTTTCCAGATCCCCTAAATAAGCCCTAATGCAAGGGCTTCTTAAATGGTGTCCCCCTTACATGCCATATTCCTGAAAACCTAAATGGTATATTTAATGGTGCTAACCCTGTACTGCCCATTACCTTGATTCTACAAAGGAACTCCATGCCCTGAGCAAAGTACTTTTCCAAAAGTGTTCCTTTTTCCCTGAAATGCACCAACAGGACCCCATTTCCTCTGCAAGGACTCTACAATGGAGTTCCCCTTCTCCTGAACCCTACAAAAAGACTCCCTCCTCACAGCAAGGACTGCTGAGTCTGTGTTTCCATTCCCGTGATCATAATCAAAAGATCCTTTTCTCTCAGCAAGGGCTTCTACACTGGCGCCTCGATTGTCCCGATCCCTATCAAAAGATCTCCACACAGCAAAGAGTTTCTTCAAAGATGTCCCTCTTACCCTGATTCACACCAGTATATTCTATACCAATAGCAAAGGGCTTCTAGAATGGTACTCTCATGATCCCCACCAAAAGACCTGCTCAAATCAAAGGGTTTCTGCTGTGGTGCTCTTCTCTTCATTATCCCACCAAAAGATCTTCCAAAAGCAAGGGCTCCTACAATTACTTACCCCTTCCCTAGTCACCACCAAAAGATCCACTTCCCAAGGCAAAGACTTTCCCTGATCTGCACCAAAAGATCCCCACAACATAATGAACCACACCTCAGAGCAGGAGTGTTATTTCAACGAAGGTCCCAGACATCTGATCATCACGAGAAGGCTTCTTCCCTGCAGCAAATGGCTTCCTCAATAGTGCCCCCTTTTCGGTCCTTCTTAAATCTTCCAAAGTACCGCTCCCTAACAAAAGACATCCTTTCTAAAGAAATTATCTCTTCATTGGGGATCCCTTTCCCTTAATGATCATCTCACAGCAATGGTGTCTTCCATTCCTGATCCCCACCCGAAGACCCTTTCCCCACAGGAAAGGGCTCCTTCACTGGTATCCCTCTTAAATTGCATCTTCTTTTTCCTCAAGTCTACATTTCCCCGTCTGCTGACGAAACCAATTTTCATGTAAATTATT
>JAXCGZ010006558.1:7500-20000 GCA_037179515.1 Halocaridina rubra
ATATATATATATAATTTGTGTGTATGTGTGTTAATTTTATTTTTGAGTGTGACACCGGGACAGGCAACAAATTTACATTCATATATATATATATTTATATATATATATATATATATATATATATATATATATATATATATATATATATATATATATATATATATATATATATATATATATATATTGATTTTATTTCTGAATGTGATACTCAAGCTTACCCTCATGATTTCAAGGCACGTAGAAAATATTAAGATGAAGAAAAAGTAGAAGGTTAAGGACACGATTGATCCGCTTTTCCAAAGAAGATTGGTTATGAAAATTAAGAAAGACAGAAGGAGGAAGAGAGTTCTATAGTCTGGAGATGGATGAGAAGAAGCAATCAATGCACCGACTAATCCAGGTGCTACAAATCTCCACACCATGTATATTTGAGTCTGACTGCCGAATATTCAACCCTTCCAAGGAGATAAGATAAGAAGAAGCAGCTTTGATGTGCCAGCAGTATTCTAAGCAGTACTTGCGAGACGGGGACACTTGGTGAGTGTTGCGGTCGGACTCGACAGTTGACGAGGAATGCAACTAGCTAACTCATCAGAGAAGCCATGTTAGTAATAGTGATAGAAAAGAAAAATGGGTTATAGCTTACAGCAAAGAGAAAGAGTTTTCTGATAATAATGAAGAGAAGGATAATTGGTGACTCTGAATGCCATAGATTCAATCCTATCAAGAAGATAAGTATAAGAAGAAGCAGCTCATATGTGCAAGCAGTATACTAAGCAGGGACGGATAAGAACTGCATAAATGATTAGTAAGTGTATAAAGGAAAAGAAATGACGAATACGAAATAGAGCCCCCAATTTTATGGATGCGGATTTATAAATTTGGATTATGTGATTTCTCCAAGACAACCTAGAGCCTATATGGTTTCCTAATATGCTAATAGAATTAAGAATATAGATACCGTTAGTTTCAATGACAACAGGGGTATGAAGAGGAGAAGAAAGCATAAAATTTAACTAATTTTTGGGTGTCTCACTCAGATATCCTTTGCAATCGGAGTTGCGATTAGCAGCAAAAGGCTGTGAAGAAAAGGCAGAGGAAAAAAGAAGAGTAGAATCGTCGGCAAAGGCATGGAAAAGAGATAAATATGGGGACTGGAGAATATTGTTGATGAAGAAAAGAAGCAAAATTGGTGAAAGTGCAGAGCCCTGTTGGACAGTAGCGGAAACAGGGCATGAGCTAGGTGATACGCCGTCAACAACCAAAGATATATAAAGGCCAAAAAGAAAACCGAAAACCAAAGAACAGAGAGAAGGTGTAAAGCCATGAGCAGGGAGTTTGACCAACAGAGCCATCCATACATATATATATATATATATATATATATATATATATATATATATATATATATATATATATATATATATATATATATATATATATATATATATATATATATATATATATTTATATATATATATATATATATATATATATATATATATATATATATATATATATATATATATATATATATATATATATATATATATATATATATAGATATAGATATAGATATAGATATATATATATATATATATATATATATATATATATATATATATATATATATATATATATATATATATATATATATATATATATATATATATATATATATATATATATATATATATATATATATATATATATATATATATATATATATATATATATATATATATATATATATATATATATATATATATATATATATATATATATATATATATATATATATATATATATATATATATATATATATATATATATATATATATATATATATATATATATATATATATATATATATATATATATATACATATATATATATATATATATATATATATATATATATATATAAATATATATATATATATATATATATATATATATATATATATATATATATATATATATATATATATATATATATATATATATATATATATATATATATATATATATATATATATATATATATCAAATAAGCACATTACATATGTGAAAACATGAATCATTTTTTACCCCGACCGGGACTCGAACCTAGGACTTATGATTACTAAGTCAAGGCGCTACCACTACACCACAGAAGGTTAAAAGGAATCCAATCTTATAGCTTATATCTGCTATACTTAGGAATGAACGCATTCTAACTGAATGCCACTATGTTCATATTACAGATTCCCCAACCTCACTCTTGGCTTCATTTTAGCATTTAATTCAAATCCCAATCTCATTCGGGCCATGAAATTATCAAATAAGCACATTACATATGTGAAAACATGAATCATTTTTCACCCCGACCGGGACTCGAACCTAGGACTTATGATTACTAAGTCAAGGCGCTACCACTACACCACAGAAGGTTAAAAGGAATCCAACCTTATAGCTTATATCTGCTATACTTAGGAATGAACGCATTCTAACTGAATGCCACTATGTTCATATTACAGATTCCCCAACCTCACTCGTGGCTTCATTTTAGCATTTAATTCAAATCCCAATCTCATTCGGGCCATGAAATTATCAAATAAGCACATAACATATGTGAAAACATGAATTATTTTTTATCCCGACCGGGAATCGAACCTAGGACTTATTTTTACTAAGTCAAGGCGCTACCACTACATCACAGAAGGTTAAAATGAATCCAACCTTATAGCTTATATCTGCTATACTTAGGAATGAACGCATTCTAACTGAATGCCACCATGTTCATATTACAGATTCTCCAACCTCACGCGTGGCTTCATTTTAGCATTTAATTCAAATCCCAATCTCATTCGGGCCATGAAATTATCAAATAAGAATGCGTTCATTCCTAAGTATAGCAGATATAAGCTATAAGGTTGGATTCCTTTTAACCTTCTGTGGTGTAGTGGTAGCGCCTTGACTTAGTAATCATAAGTCCTAGGTTCGAGTCCCGGTCGGGGTAAAAAATGATTCATGTTTTCACATATGTAATGTGCTTATTTGATAATTTCATGGCCCAATTGAGATTGGGAATTGAATTAAATGCTAAAATGAAGCCACGAGTGGGGTTGGGGAATCTGTAATATGAACATAGTGGCATTCAGTTAGAATGCGTTCATTCCTAAGTATAGCAGATATAAGCTATAAGGTTGGATTCCTTTTAACCTTCTGTGGTGTAGTGGTAGTGCCTTGACTTAGTAATCATAAGTCCTAGGTTCGAGTCCCGGTCGGGGTAAAAAATGATTCATGTTTTCACATATGTAATGTGCTTATTTGATAATTTCATGGCCCAAATGAGATTGGGATTTGAATTAAATGCTAAAATGAAGCCACGAGTGAGGTTGGGGAATCTGTAATATGAACATAGTGGCATTCAGTTAGAATGCGTTCATTCCTATGTATAGCAGATATAAGCTATAAGGTGGGATTCCTTTTAACCTTCTGTGGTGTAGTGGTAGCGCCTTGACTTAGTAATCATAAGTCCTAGGTTCGAGTCCCGGTCGGGGTAAAAAAATGATTCATATATATATATATATATATATATATATATATATATATATATATATATATATATATATATATATATATATATATATATATATATATATATATATATATAAATATATATAATATATATATATATATATATATATATATATATATATATATATATATATATATATATATATATATATATATATATATATATATATATATATATATATATATATATATATATATATATATATATATATATATATATATATATATATACTCACACACATTATATGGTCGTGGCATCAGAGGACGGTAAATTTACGCAAATCTTGGTGAAACATTTTGCTTCAGATATCCTGGTTAAAGCAGGTAAAGAGAGAAACATTTTCAATCGAGGAATATATACTTCTCCATAATTGATTCTTCAAAATAAGTTCCTCGAAGACAAAGTATACGAGCTTTCGAAGGCAGCAATCCCCCATCGTCAGACATTTAACTAAACACTGCTGACTTGAGCCGTCCAGGAAAATGACGATGGATTTTGAAGCTCCTCTTCCACAAGGGAAAGAATATATTTTTTTTTTCAGGCATAAGTCCCAAAAAACAGTTTTAAGTCTTAAGTTTCCTCGGTGCCCATGCCAGGAATCCGAGGAATATTAATACCTAAACACTGGTTGTTGAAGACTTATACCTGAAAAAGACCTTCTCTCCCCTTTTGATGCGAAGCTTCCCAATCATCGTCTCTTCCCAGGAGAGTTCAAGTCATCATTGTTTAGTTAGTGAGTTTAGTAAGTGAGTGTTAGAGTCAAAGCGAACTCCCATTCACCATCATTGTCAACACTTATATATTCAAATAAAATCCCACTCTCCACTTAATACCACTCCCCTCTATATTTGCATTTGTAAGTTACCTAGTATTGTACTGTATTATTTAAGATACCATTAAAGATCCGCTTATATGTTCAAAATTAATTCCTTATATTTGATTTTTCTTAAAAATATCATTCTATCTACAAACATTTTTATCACTGTAATTTAATTGATACAATAATCATAGCTGAGCTCAGTATGTTTTTAACATAATATTAAATTCTGTCTCTCATTAAAATATCTAAGGGATTTACTTTTCTGGGAAATTGTAACTGAGAGTTCAAAGTTATTATTTAATGTATAGTGGTTGGAATTAATATTCACCAACTATCAGATTTTCATTTCCAAATATCTTTGTAACTGACTAAAATCACACCCAAGTTCTTCAACGCTCGCCTCCCCATGATGTATATGTACATGTGTGCATACTCTTTATATTTTCTTTCATTTATATATCCTTAAAGGGAATTAGAAATCAGAAACATTAGCGTTTAAACAATTTAGACTTTCTAGCTTAGAATTATATGGAAATATAAACCCTCAGTTATGTGTTAGCAAACTTCATTTGCAAACGCTGAATCTTTGATCTTAGTTCCTTTAGGGTAAAATTTGTAATTCCACCTATGAAATAATTAATACAGATTTTGCACCGAATAGGATTGGTAGGTGTAATAACTTTTTAAAATCTACTGGAAATTTCTCCTCTCTCTCTCCTCTCTCTCCTCTCTCTCTCTCTCTCTCTCTCTCTCTCTCTCTCTCTCTCTCTCTCTCTCTCTCTCTCTCTCTCTCTCTCTCTTGAATTAATTTCATATGTTCGAGCATTCTTGATACTTTTTTCTCTTCACAACTAGGTATTATCCCTTTCTCTTTTCTCTTGCTACTACTTTCATTGCTGCTCTTTCAAGGTGGTGAGTCTCATCTCTCTCCCGTTGCTAAAGCCGTATAATGCTCACTAAGCGACCCTATCTCACAGGTACTATATGGTGATTTATAGCTCGCTGCTTGGTCTGTGCTGTGACTACTTCTTCCATTCCACCTCCAGCCTCTCGAAGTCTCTTCCCTCTTCTGTCTCTCCTGATTCATATCACCTATCTTTCTTTATGCCTACATCTACACCAAATAATTTTCTTATTCATTACACATCTCTTATTATCCAATTACATTTGCCAAGACACAGCCCTCCCTATATCTGTTTAATTTTGCTCTCTTTTTCCTCATTTATTTATGGATGGTCCACAGCTTATTGCACCTAGTTCCCGGGAAAGAGGGATGCTAAGTATCTCTGAGGATCTTGTTGACTTCACTATTGGCGTGAGAGTAGACACGCTTGGTGGTGATAATGGTGGTTCTGCCCTTAACCTTGCACCCAATGATTAATCTTTCTCTTCAACTCTTCACTTTTCTAATATTCGTGGTATGAATTTAAATCTTTCCTCTGTGAAACAGCACCTGGGCACTTCTCGCCCTAACCTCCTTCTTCTCTCTGAAACCTAGCTGTCTACCCATGATTCCACTGACCCACCTCAAATCTCTCACTATAACCTGCATTCTCGTTTCCGTTCCAAAGGTGTGGTCTGTACCTTCTGCAACACTAACACTCCTATTGCAAAGTTCATATATCTTGAATCTCCTGACTTTGATGCTCTCTGGCTGAAAATCTATCTCTCCACTACCACTATAATCCTTTGCTTGTGCTTGTTCTCCAGACTCCATTGATTTTGTGTCTTTCTTTGAATGACTGTCTTTTTGCCACTACTCCTTGCTATCTTCTCATCCACATGTTGAATTTCTCTATATTAAGAACTTCAGTGTACACCACAGTGATTGGCGTAAGTATTCTTACACTGATATTGGAGGAAGTAAGGCCATTGCTTTCTCACTTACTCACGATCTGGAGCAGATTTTTATTCTGGATCGACAAGAACATGCAGCCAACACTCTTAACCTATTTCTTACTTCTAATTCTCCAGTCTACTAATATTCTGTGCTTTCCCCCTCTTGGTAAATCTGGCAACTCTATAATCTCAATTTCCTCCTACTTAGCGCCGACTTTGGCACTTTGAGCATCCCTGACGTGAAGATTTGGTGAGTTGCATCCCTCCCTCACTACCAAGGCCACGTAACACTCGCCAAGTGGCCTCATCACACAGGCACTGTGTGGAGATTTGTAGCTCACGGATTGCTCAGTGCAGCGGCTGCTTCTTTCCATATACCTCCAGACTCTGGAACTCTCTTCCTCCTTTTGACTTTCTTAATTCTTATAACTTATTTTCCTTCAAAATCACGGATCTATCGTTATATCAGGACCTAATCTTGTCATATCTCTAGGGCCTCAGTACTTTGACTGTTCTTTCAGTCTGTCCTTTTCCTTTGTGTATCATTACCTTATTTTTGTCTTGTCCTTAACCTTTTCCTTTTATTTGCTCTTAATTTTTTCTTCATTCCCAGAGCCTTGTTGATGAGGGCAGTTTTCTTGCCTGATCCGGTATTACATTAATAAAAAATAAAAACTTTTTCTTTGACTTCCTGTGTGATGACTTATGCTTTTGGTCCCACAACCCTGATCAGGTAGCCCTAAAAGTTTCCGAGATCATAGCTTTTTCTCCCCCCAATCCTTGGTTTGACAGTGCTTGCTCCATGGCTATTCAGGCTAGGGATCAGGCACACCTGTCGTACCAAGCCTCTAATACTGAATTAACTCACTTTGGCTTTGTTACAGCTAGGATTCACTGTACTACTCAGATTCGAAGGTCTAAAGTTTCCTTTATTAAAAAGATGGCTTTTGACCTTAACTCCTCTCCCACTGATAAATGTTTTTGGACCTTATCCAAATACCTCTCCTAAAATTCTGTAATTCAAACTTTCCCCGTCTCATTTGTTCTGATGGTACTATAGCTTGCTCTTCCATTAACAATGAAACTCTTTTCTGCTCTCATTTTACTGTCAATTCTTCCATAAAGAATTCCAGCGGACCTGTCCCTCATTCTTTACTCCTCCCTAGCCCTATGCCCTCCTTTATCCTTTCTTCGCGCAAAGTTCATAAGGTTCTTTGTTTACTGAAGACGAACAACCTGTTACTAAGAAGGGTGACGGCTCTATTCCTTCATGCTACTGGCCTATTGCCCTAACCTCTTCTAGCACTAAAGTTTTCGAAAGTTTGCTAAATTTTCACTCCTTGAAATGCCCTGAATCTAACTCACTTATCTCCGATCACCAGTACATCTTCCGCAAGCTAAGATTCCCTGGTGACTTCCTGTCATATCTTACTCATGTATGGTCAACTTCTCTGTGGAACTATGGGGTATCTTTTGACGTCGCCCTTGATATCTCCAAGGCTTTTGACAGATTATGTTACAAGGCTTTGTTGGCCAAACTCTCTGCTTATGGTTTTACCCTTTGTCTATGTTCTCTGATTTCCAGTTATTCTTTCTGACCGTTTTAAATGCGTGGTTGTTGACTGCGAAATATTGTGGTATTCTACAGGGTTCAGGTCTTTCACTTACTCGGTTCGTTTTCTTCATTAACAATCTTCTTCAGTCCCCATCCTTCACGCCTTAGCCAACGATTCTCCATCCATCCATATACCAAAGCCTGATTTCCCCTTAAACAGGGGGTGGCTTAGTCATAGAAAATAATTTGACCTATTTATGGGAAGTAAATATAGAGGGGATTCCCAATCCACTCGCTCTGCCCCATTTAGTCGACTTTTACGACACGCAGGGGAACACAGAGGAAGTATTCTTACCCCCTTCATTTTTTCTCTGCCTTTTCTTCAAAGCCTTCATATGCTATTCGTAATCAGTATTGTATGAATTTTTCTTTAACTCTTAACTCCGATTTGCAGACGGTATCTAAGTGGATAACCCAATATTTGGTTAAATTTAATGCCTTCAAGACATAATTTCTGGCTGTCTCTGTATCTTTTTCTCCCAGTAGCCTAATTGACCTCGAAACTAACGAACTTTCACCTCTTAATTCTATTAACATTTCAGGAATCCAGATTGCCTCTAATGAGTCTCTGAGGAATCGCATAATCTAAATTTCTAAATCTGCATCCCAAAAAATTGGGGCCTCTCTTTCGTTGTCGTCATTGCTTTTCTTATTTGCAGTTATTTAAAATCTACAAAGGTCTCTCCCGTTCCTGCTTAGAATACTGTTCACACATTTGGGATGCTTCTATATATACTAAGGCAGTCAAGTTCAGTAATGTCCATTCTCATACTTTTAATCTGGATTCACTTTTTCTTCGCTGTAAGGCATCATCCCTCTCTCTTTTCTATCGCTACCACTTTCATTGCTGCTCTGATCAGTTGGTGAGCTGCATCCCTCCCCCGCTGCCGAGGCCTTGTAACACCTGCCAAGCGGCCTTGTCTCACAAGTACTATGTGAAACTTTGTAGCTCGCTGATTGGTCGGTTCAGCGATAGCTTCTTCCCATCTACCTTCAGACTCTGGAACACTCATCCTCCTTCTGTCTTCCCTAAGTCTTTTAACCTATCTTCCTTAAAAAAGAGGATCTATCGTCATCTCTGGGTCTAATCCTTCCATACTTCTAGGTCCTCTGTACTACCACAATTCTTTCAGCCTGTCCTTTTCCTGTTGTGTATCATGACATCATCTCTGCCTTGTTCTCAACCTTTTATTTTTCTTCATCTTAATGCTTTCCTCGTGCCCGGGCCTTTATTGATGAGGGCAATATTCTTGTCTGTTAAGGTGAGAAGCCTTGTTCCTAAGCGTTTAATTTTCTTCATCTCTTTGTTTTAGTGGTGCCTCGGCCAGACGTGGTAAATTTTTTTTACTTTTCCCGTGGTCAGTCAAACTCATAAAAAAAAGAAGATAGGGTACGCAGTATACCCATATGCAGCTCATCTAGCATTGAATCAACTCCAGTTCATATATCCGGAGGCAAATAACGTTGCAATAAAAGCAAAACTAGCAGAGCTCAAAGAATGACATTCCATTTATCATTTGATTGATTTTCATTTCTCTTTAGCATTCCTCAACAAACTCAATCAATGGCCGCCTTCATTTGGTTTATTTTTGACAGCAATGAATAACAACCGCTCTCAGTTTGTTGTTTGGAACGAGTGATATAAATTTGTTGAATTATGGTTGATTTCCTTGCTTATTTATAAAAGATTCAGAAATTTTGTCCTTTCATAAATGAGTGCCATCTTTGTTATAAAAATAATTATTCAAGAAGTACCATAAATTAATGAAATTTTTTTTCAGAGACATTTGGTTATGTACATCCAAATTGCTTAAAGTAGAGTGATCATGAAGCATAAGTACGATTATAAGATCGTCTTTGGTGGTTAGGTAGTTTTACACATTCAGAATCACTAAATGCATCACTGCGTGCCAAAATAAAGATACATATTTCTTCATCATTGATACTTGGTTTTCTACACAGAGAAACTTTGATAGAGGTATATAGACATTGATAGCTAAAGACAATTTATTTTTTAGATTAATAATGCACAAGTGTCTTCGTCTTGTCTATAATAATTCACAGAACCAAAAAATTATTATTTTATTACGCATATATTGTAAATCTTAAACTCTATTTAGATCCAAGCAATAAACCAGGAATGATGATACTTTACATTTACAACACAAGAGAAAATAAATAAATGCATTATACGTATAGTGTATTTTTAAGACTCCCGTTCACATGAGTGAGAAATTTATGCTCACAATATGAACTTTTATTTTTATCTTTTAAGGCAACCGTCCTAGCACTTATTAGAAAAGGGAGTCCGTGATGTAAAACCGGAACAAAATCACAATACGTTACAAGAAATTTATACATATCCAATCCTTTTTTATTTGTGAAGGAACAAGCATTATCAAAGAAGTTAGTGTGCACAAATGATAAGTAGCAAATTATCTGTCAAAGAAATTAATCTATATATATATATATATATATATATATATATATATATATATATATATATATATATATATATATATATATATATATATATATATATATATATATATATATATATATATATATATATATATATATATATATATATATATATATATATATATATATATATATATATATATATATATATATATATATATATATATATATATATATATATATATATATATATATATATATATATATATATATATATATATATATATATATATATATATATATATATATATATATATATATATATATATATATACATATATATATATATATATATATATATATATATATATATATATATATATATATATATATATATATATATATATATATATATATATATATATATATATATATATATATATATATATATATATATATATATATATATATATATATATATATATATATATATATATATATATATATATATATATATATATATATATATATATATATATATATATATATATATATATATATATATATATATATATATATATATATATATATATATATATATATATATATATATATATATATATATATATATATATATATATGTATATATTAGAAGGTGGGGAGGCATTAGTATAATATATGGTTAGATTGTTGAATGTATGTATAAGGAAAGGGACTGTCCCAGTTGATTGAAGGAGTGCATGTGTAGTTCCACTTTACAATGGGAAATGAGATAAGTATGAGTGTAGTAGTTTTAGAGGAATTAGCTTGTTGAGTGTAGTTGATAAGGTATATGGAAGAGTGTTAATTGAGAGAATTAGAATAGGTAATGAAATATTGACTGGGGAAGAACAGTGTGGATCCAGGAGAGAAAGAGGATGTTTGGATCAGGTTTCTGTGGTAAGACAGGTGAGTGAGAAGTAATTGGAGAAAGGTAGGGGTACTTTTTGGGCTTTTATGGACTTGTAGAAAGCTTATGACAAGGTAAATATAGAGGTTTTTTGGAGTGTGTTACGTCTGTATGGAATAATTTGAATTTTGTTGAGTGCGGTGAATAGGTATTACATGAATTGTAGAGCATGTGTGAGAGTTGGAAATGGTATGAGTGGTGAATATAGGTTTACGTCAAGGTTTTGTAACGTTGCCATGGTTATTTAAAATGTATATGGATGGAGTGGTTAGGGAAGTAAGTGTATGAGTACTAGACAGAGCCTTGAAACTAGTGGGTAATTATGGAAGTTTTGAAAATTGAATCAGTTGTTAGTTGCGGATGATGACCTACCAGTAGCTGATACTGAGAGTGAACTGAATCATTTTGTGACTGAGTTTGTTGAAGCATATGAAATAAGGAAGCGGCAGGTGAATAATGGTAAAAGTGGACTCATGATATGCACGAGAAGTGTTAATGTTGGCAAATTCAATGCAAAAATAAATGAGGAGAGACTTGAGTTGCTTTGGACACGAGGAAAGGATAAGTGATGAACGAATAGTGAAGACAGTGTGGAATGCGTAAGTGATTGGATTTAGGTCAAGAGGGGGACCTAGAATGAGTTGGAGAGATAGCGTGACAAGGGCATTGAATGTGCGTGAAATGTCAGTGGAGCAGGGAAGTATGTGTCTACGATATAGGAATGATTGGAGGAAACTTGTCCATGGATGACACGGGCCAAAGTGATTTCTCTCACATGCTAGTTCAATGAACTGTGAAGGACGGATGTGGGGGAATTCCCATGTGATGAAGCGGTGGGGGTAAACCAGCTGCGGCTGTATTGCCTTGTTGTAGAATATCATGGTCCTCCTGCCTTGTGCATAACCCAAGCTGGGTGGATAGGGGGTGGAAACATGGCAAATTTTTATCCCCAAAGAGCTACGAGGAGTGATTAAGGTATGTGTGGATTGTAATGAGTGCGTGTTTCTTTGCTTGGGCAACCCCCTTACAATGGCAAATGAGGTCATGTGTATATGTATATATGATTCTTTTTTTTTTTTACATTCATATTATTATTATTATCTTCATCATTATTTCTTATCTCAATTACTATTATTATTATTATTATTATTATTATTATTATTATTATTATTATTATTATTATTATTATTATTATTATTATTATTATTATTATTATTATTATTATTATTATTATTATTATTA
Source organism: Halocaridina rubra (assembly GCA_037179515.1). NCBI lineage: Eukaryota > Metazoa > Arthropoda > Malacostraca > Decapoda > Atyidae > Halocaridina > Halocaridina rubra. The sequence continues at coordinate 19,970 of JAXCGZ010006558.1, forward strand.
TTATTATTATTATTATTTTTATTATTATTAT
>JAXCGZ010006558.1:25000-32500 GCA_037179515.1 Halocaridina rubra
TTCACTTTGGGGCATTTACCAAAGGATGAACGAAGAGAGATCGAGGAAATACTAGCAAAGATTGTGTGGAGAGCCGAATTGGGTGGAATAAGATAGAGCTAGAACAAGAAAGAGATGGATAAATGGGGTGATGAGGAGACAATTGGGTGCACGTAGTTTTTCGGTGGAGCAGCAAAGGACAATGAAAGATAAGGCGATAAATGGACACATTGTGAGTAGGTGATGTGGAGCTAAGAGATTATCGTGCATGTTCTCAGTTCTTGTTCATGTTGTTCTTGTTCTTGTTTTACGTCACAGACTCCCTTTTCTAACAAGGGCTAGGATAGTTGCCTTCTTGCGAAGGATTGTTTTAGCAGATGTAATCGTTACCTTGAGTGCATGCCCTTGTTAACCTCAGACCGTGATGGGGCGCGAACACTCGACCTGAAGCCTCAGAGTCGCGGACGCCACCACTTGAGCCACGGCACTGCTGTAAAGTGATATAAGTGGGTGTGGGGGATATAGGTGGGTGTGGGGGAGGTATTACGAGATCAAGCAAAAGGAATAAACCAGCCACAAGCTGTCGGGCCAAGTGAAAGAAGATATTAGCTCACTTACACTATGGATGACCCAGGAACTGTAGTGGGATGGAATTGTGTTAACCCTTTATTCTCAAGGAACTAAAATGGGAGGGATAGAATGACTTTGGCTCTCTGGTGAATGGGATTGCTATGGACAGGGTCAGACCTTTTCAAGGGGATTGACACTATTGTATACGCATTTATGTTTACTATTATGTGTAAATATTTTTATATATTTTCTTAGAACTATAATTATCTTTATACTTCATCAGTTTCTTTTTTAAGTTTTATATTTGGGTAAATAATTTTCTCTCTACTTTCTGACGACTAAGGTTTTGGATAAGTTGATTTACAACTTGTAAAATAAATTCATTTTGCATTACTTAATATAGATTAAGAATTCTATCTTATCTGTTATCATACTTTTTACTCTGCATTATACAAAATTGCTGAAAATGTAATCCACATATTTTATCTACATGATGTAGTATTTCTTAACTGTAGGAAGTCGAATACTTTACGCAGCTGATGATTAATGACATTAAACACAATTGCTTAAGGAGATGTAGAATAACTATACACTAGTTCGTCCATCTTTTATGCCTTAAGGAAGAGGCTACTTTTAAAGCTTAGTAAATATGGAACGTTCTTTCTCAACAGAATATTTTATTAACAACGATATACTTGGAAGTACTACACTAGAATCTGGAAGAACAAAGTAAAGATGAGGCTCTAGATAACCCAGGTAGGATTCCATTATATAGTGTAGATGCAAAATAAGCTTCTGAAGAACGAATTCCATTTTTATCCTAAATATTTATTTTATTCATTAAATTATAAATACCAGTGAAATGTAGGAAAGAATTAAAGTTAGCCATAACCAAGAAGGCCGTGATTAAATTATGGAACTCCTACAAGAGTTTAAATTAACTTCACAAAACCACAGGTGACCCGCTGCAACGATGTAGTCTAACTCTGATGTTCATACTGGGAAGTTTAATTATCTTCTGAGTATATTAAGCATGTTGTGTAATGCAGGCAAACATACTGGCTCTGCTGCAGAAGAAACTTATTGCATCTCATAACTCCTCTTTACATGTAAGTCGCTTGACATCGGCGTTTATATCAAAGCAACAGAATGTAAGGAGAACAATTTTTCATTCTATGGCTTTCTTATAGACCAAAACTTGGGTATTGGCGCAGAGAAAGAACAAGAGCCGAGGATTAAATTTTATTACAGCAGATGATCCCATGTAAATAACACGAATGACTTAACGGCAAAAGAATTTTAGGTCATTAGTCAAAATTATTCATTTTTATTGACGATACAGTGCTCTTAGAAGCGTATGTTCTATATTTACATCTTTGCTTTCTGAGAAGTCATCATCATCATCATCTACCTTGGCTGTTTCCCCCTTTAATTGGGGGGTAGCCGACATCAAAAAATTAAAACAATAAGGGAATTATTTTGCTATATGGGCAATGACGAGGGAGCTAGGGACAATTCTGATGGTACTGCTGGAGTGCCACAGCCCATCCTCCCGGCTCTTCCACAACCTCTGTCGCTTCACAGATGCCAACTCCCCTACTGTCCCTACCACATGGCTACATCTGTAAGATGCAACCCCGTGGAAACAGCAGATGCCCATCAGAGCTGGGTCACGATCGCTCACCACTCATTCCTATTCCTAGCATGCTCGCTTGCTTCCCTCATATCCAACCTCCTATCATTCAGAGCTCTCCTTACTCCATCCATCTACCCAAACCTAGGCCTCCCTCTAGCATTTCTACCATAAACTCTTGCATTCATCACCTTTTTAAGCAGTCTTTCATCATCCATCCTTTCCACATGGCCAAACCATCTCAGAACATTCATATCAACTCTGGCTTCAATTTCTCTCCTCACACCCATTCTTGCTCTCACTACTTCATTCCTAACCTTATCCAACTGAGGTACAACAATCATACTCCTCAGACATTTAATCTCAAACACATTTAGTTTCCGTCTCTCACTTACTTTCATACCCTATAACTCTGATCCATGCATCACAGTTGGCACAACCACTTTCTCATACAAAACTTTCTTAATATTAATTTCCAACCCTCTATTCTTCATCACTCCTTTCAATGCACCCATTACTTTACATCCTTCATTCACTCTGTGACACACATCTGCTTTCACTCCACCATTTGCAGCTATAAGCGAGCCTAAATACTTAAACTGATCAACTTCCTCAAGTGTCTCTCCATTCAACATAACATTCAATCCAGCACCATCCTCATTTCTTCTACACCTCATAACCTTACTCTTTCCCACATTCACTCTCAAGTTCCTTCTCTCACACACCATTCCAAATTCTCACTCTAACTGACACAGCTTCTCCTCTGGATTTGCCACCACCACAGTATCATCTCCAAACAGCAACTGATTCAGCTCCCACTCGTTATCATCCACAACTACCATTTTCAAAGCTCGACCACGCACTCGCTCATTCACCTCTCTTACGACTCCATCAACATACAAATTGAACAGCCATGGTGACATCACACATCCCTGTCTCAGTCCCACACTCACTGGACACCACTCACTCACTTCATTCCCTACCCTAACACAAGCTCTAGTGCCCTCATACAAACTCTTCACTGCATGCAACAATTTACCATTATTTCCATATAATCTCAAAACATTCCACATTGCCTCTCTATCAGCTCTATCATACGCTTTTTCCAGATCCAAATATGCAAAGTACACATCCTTACCCTTTGCTAAATATTTCTCACATAACTGCCTAACTATAAAAATCTGATCTATACAATGTATACCTCTCCTAAAGCCACTCTACACTACCGAGATTACATTTTCTGTTTTATCCCTAATCTTATTAACCAGTATCCTACCATACACTTTTCTTACCACACTCAAGAAACTTATACCCCTAAAATTATTGCATTCATACACATCTCCCTTACCTTTGTATAGGGGCACTATACAAGCAATCACCCATTCCACTGGCACTACTGACAACATAAGGCATATATTAATCACTCTCACTAGCCATTCCAATGCAGTCACACCCCCTTCTTTCAACATCTCCGCTCTCACACCATCAATTCCAGGTGCTTTACCTGCTTTCGCTTCATACAATGCCCTTTTCACCTCCTCTCTTGTAATCTCTCCCTCATTTTCATCTCCCATTACTGGCACTTGAACCCCCTTCCACTGCCACTATAGCTGCCTCACTATCTTCCTCAACATTCAGCAAAACTCTAAATGTTTTGCCCATCTTTTCCTTGCATCGTTCCCTCTTGACATCTGTCCATTCACATCTTTCACTGTCTCTTCCATCCTCGACCCACTCTCCCTTACTCTCTTCACTTCTTTCCAAAACTTCTTTTTATTCTCCTCATATGACCTACTAAAATCCTGTCCCCACCTAACATATGCCAACCTCTTCTCTTCCTCTACCTTCTGCTTGCTTTCCACATTTTCTCCCTATATCTTTCATACTTCTCCTTACTTTTACACTGAAGCCATTCCTCAAAAGCCCTCTTATTCTCTTCCACCTTCATTTTCACCCCTTCATTCCACCACGCGCTGCCCCTCCTCAGGCCACCTCCAACAAACCTCTTTCCACACACATCACTTGCAATTCCCACAAAACATTCTTTCATTAACCCCCATTCCTCCTCTAACTCCTCAACTTCTATTTTTTTTCACTTTGTCATATGCCATTTCCAACCTTTCCTGATATTCCTGTCTCTTCTCTGGCTTTTTCAACTCTTCCTCCTTCACCAATTCCCTTCTACATCCTCCCACTCTATTTCCCCACTCTTTTGCTACTCCCACTATTGCTTTAAAGAAAAAAATGATCAGACATCCCAGCAGCCACACCCCTAAATGCATGCACATCTTTTACTCTACCAATCATGCTCTTTGCTACCAACACACAATCTATCAATGCTCTTTCTTTCACTCTTCCATTTGCCACTCTCATCCATGTATACTTATTTATTAACTTCTTCTTGAAAAAACTATTACCTATCACCAACTCTTGCTCCACACACATATCTAACAGTCTCTCGCCACTCTCATTCCCACCTGTTACCCCATACATTCCTACAACATCTTCTACCTCTCCATCACCCACTCTGGCATTCAAATCACCCAACACAACCACATAGTTCCTTCTACTCAGACCATCCACACATCTAGTTAACTCATTCTAGAATTCATATCGCTCTTCCTCACTTCTGTCACATCCTGGCCCATACACACTAACAAAAGCCCAACATTCCCTACATATCCTAGCCCTCACCCACATCAGCCTATTTGACACATCTTTTCATTCCACTACCTTATTTACCATCCATTCACTTAACAATAATGCCACACCTTCTCTCGCTCTCCCCTTTTCAACTCCAGACACCCTACCTGTCACATCACTAAATGCCACTTCTCCTTTTCCTATCATATTCGTCTCACACAGTGCCAATGCATCCATCCTCCTCCTACCAAACATATATCCAATCTCATCTCTTGCTCTTCTGAGAAGTATAACTGGTAATCAACTGCTTGCATTTGAAACAAGGCTTTAAGCAATGCTTACATTAATATGAGACAGAAGAGACCTTTTTAGCTAGCAAATGGAGGAGCAAGCTTAATCAGCTTGATTTGATTCCAAGCCCAAATAAATGGAGAGGGTTGGTTTCAGTAATGGCATCCGGTTATAAAAAGATAGCACTTATGATACTTTAAATGTTAAAATTTATATATACCATCCTGGTGAAATTAACGTCGATCCTTTCCAGACTGAAAATAAATAGAAACCTGATATACATTATATCTAAGAGCACATTAATAACCCTCTATTGCAAATACGAAGCTCAAAATAGGAAAAATGACCCTCCCCACAAAAAAATGAAATTTCAAACCAAAATATATATGTTGGTCTCGTCACCAGAATTTGTGTGTGTGTGATTACCTAATTGTGATTACCTAATTGTGTTTACGGGAAAGAGCCCAAAGCTCGTATCTTCCCGTCTCCTGATCGGTTCCATTTTTAGACTTAGTGATACTTATCATACCTGTCCTTAAAACTATGGATTGAGGTAGCATTAACTACCTCCTCGCTTAGCGAATTCCAATTATCAACTACTCTTACACTGAAAAAGTATTTCCTTACATCCTGCAAACAAGTTTTCTTCCGAAGCTTCAAACTATGACCTCTAGTTCTAGAGCCAGCCATATCGAAATATCGATCCCTATCCACTCTATCATAACCATGAAGGAATTTAAAGACTGTCACCATATCCCCCCTTACTCTTCTAGCTTCGAGTGATGGCAAGTCTAATTCCCTCAGCCTCTCATCATAACCGAGATTGCGTATTTCTGGCACCAGTTTCGTGGCATGTCTTTGAACTTTTTCAAGCTTAGCTATGTGCTTTTTCAAGTGCGGATTCCAAAAGGGGGCTGCATATTCGAGTTTTGGCCTCACATAGGTTACATAAATATTTCTGAACATTTCCTTGTCCATGTGCCTGAAGGCTACCCTTACATTTGATAAGAATGCATATGCTGCCCTTACTACGCCATTTATATGTATTTCTGGAGACAAATCTGCCAGTATGTTTACTCCTAGATCTCTCTCATTTTCTGTCTCTTGAAGTTGTACTCCAGCCACCGAGTAGTCAAGCTTGGGCCTTCTTGCACTTGTACCCATTCTCATTACCTTACATTTTGAGGTATTGAATTTCATTAGCCACTTTTCTGACCACTCATGCAGATTATTTAGATCCTCCTGAAGTTCTCTACCATTGTTCTCGTTTTTTACTTTCTTCACAATCTTTGCATCATCTGCAAACATATTCATGAATGAATTTACAGACTCTGGTAGGTCATTTACATATACAAGGAACAAAAGTGGCCCTAAAACTGAACCCTGTGGGACTCCACTACTAACTCTTCTCCATTCAGACACTGAGTGTCTTACTCTAACCCTCTGTTCCCTTCCTTCTAAGTAAGTTTTTATCCATTCCAAGACATTTCCACCTATTCTAGCCATTGATTGCAGCTTCTTAATAAGTCTCCCATGTGGAACAGTGTCAAACGCTTTCTGGAAGTCTAGGAATATGCAATCTGCCCAGCCCTCTCTTTCCTGTAAGATTTGGCTTACCTCATCATAAAATTCTAATAAGTTTGTTACTGTTGATCTTCCTTCTCTGAAGCCATGTTGCCTCACTGACAAAAAGTTGAAGGATTCCAAGTGAAGAGAGATATGTTTCCTTAGTAGTTTCTCCATAACTTTGCAAACTATGCTGGTCAAGGAAACTGGTCTATAGTTCAGAGCCGTATCCCTCCTTCCCTTTTTGAAGATAGGTATCACATTTGCTTGTTTCCAGCATCTTGGAATCTCCCCCGACTCCAATGACTCCTTAAATATGATACTTAGTGCCACTGATATTGTGTTTGCGCATTTTTTAAGCACATGAGGGGATATGTCATCAGGACCTGTAGCTTTATGAACATCTAAATCCATCAGCGCTTTGCATACCTCTGTGGCTGTAAGGTTGATGTTCTCTAATACCGGCCCTTGAGCTTCTATCACTGCAATCTGAGGGGGTGGGGTATTTTCTACTGTAAATACTGACTGAAACTCCTTGTTCAATTCTTTGCAGATCTCTTCGTCCGTCTCAGTGATGCTTCCATCCGCTCTCTTTAGCCTTAAAACCTGTTCTTTTACCTTCAGTTTTCCTCTGATAAAGCTGTGGAAAAGCTTGGGATTTTCTTTAGCCTTCCTGGTGATGTCCCTCTCATAATCTTTCTCTGCCTCTCTCCTTTTACTTAGGTAGTCATTTCTTGCTCTTTTGTAGGTTTGCCAGGCATTTATGTTTTTTCTCCTCCTATACCTTTTCCAGCATTTGTCTCTCCACTCCTTAGCTC
>JAXCGZ010006559.1:0-5000 GCA_037179515.1 Halocaridina rubra
CTAGTATCTTCTTCTTCCTCTATTTGCGTTCCCATTTTCAAATGGGGTCGCATCTCTTCACTAGTCGTCTCCACTGGTTCCGGTCCATCACTTGCTCCTCCTCCAGCTGTCTCTCTCTGAGATCCTCCTTCAGTCGGTCCTTCCACCGTAGTTTAGGTCTTCCTCGTCTACGTCTGCCCTCCACGTCCATCTCCATCACTCTCACACCCACGTAGTCTTCATCTCTCCTCTTCACATGACCGAACCACTGTAATCTCCTCTCCTGCGCTTTCGCCGACGCCTCCACCACCTTCACTGTACCTCTGATCTGGTCATTTCGTATCCTGTCCTCCCTCGTCACCCCACACATCCACCTCAGCATTCTCATTTCTGCGACATCTATCTTCCTTTCTTGAACCTTTTTCACAGGCCACGTCTCCGCTCCGTACAGCAACGCTGGTCTCACAACTGACTTGTACACTTTTCCTTTCACTCTAGCACTGATTTTCTTGTCACATAGCACCCCTGATGTTCTCTTCCAGCTGTTCCATGCTACCTGGTATATGTTGGCTCAACTAAGAAATGTGTTTTAGTTAGATACCACTAACACCACGGGTCATCTTGTCGTACTGGAAAAAATATTGTCAGCTTCAGTAAACTTAAGCATTCGAGAACACTTCTAATGTCTGTAAGTGTAATTTCAGTATAAAATACTTTCAAAATAATATACAGAGGAAAAAGCGAAAAAGCAATCAGGATAGCAGAGTCATTATTTATTTCAAAATCAAATCCTAAATTAAACAAAGATGGCTCATGTTGCCCTCTCAGAATTTTGTAAGACAAATTTTATTAACGTGAAAGTGTTGAGTAGTGTTACATATGTTTGTATGACGTCACAGAAAAGGCTCCATTTTCGTATGATATAGCATAATCTACAAGATGTAATAAATAGTTTTTTTACTTTTGCAATAGTAATAATAAATATATTTTGATTTATATACATATATTATATGGCTTAGTTTATATTTAGTTAATAATGCGATGCAGTGATCCTTATGTAATTGGTTTGTTTACATCACACTCTAACTCTCTCTCCCGGGTAGCCATTTTGTATTAAATCGCGAAGTAAAATATAACCACCACGAAGTTAAATATACCCTTACCTGTAACAGAGATAATGTTTATTTACTCTCCCACATAGTAGCCATTATTTGGTATTATGATATAATGCTGCTACAGGTAAGGCACTTCTTAGTAACCAATAACCTGAATATATTTACATCATCATGTCAAGCACTGGCGACGACGTTGAAGAGTAGATAAATATATCATTTATCTCTGTTACAGGTGAGCGGCTTCCAATAACCATTAACCTGATTATATTTACCGCATAATACCAAATAACTAAGATAAGGTGACTCAACATTTTTACCTACGAAATAAGCGGACCCTGTGAGAGAGAGAGGGAAAGAGAAAAATAACATGGCCATACAGCATACTGACGAACTACCATCTCCAAGTTATCTCCAAATCGACATGCCCTTTTGACGTTAGCCAACCTGAACCCTTTTTCACCTTAGAAGATCAGTCCACAGCGGCAATCAGGTGGAGGGATTGGGTGGAAGCTTTTGAGATAAACATTGAGGCTGCCACCATTTCCACTTGAAGGAAAGCCCATTTGTAGCATATAGCAGGGCCAGAAATACGGAAGCACTTTAAAACTTTGCCCCAATATGAGGACGTTGATACATAGAGATATAGCTATCTAAGCCTTGAATAATCGCTTTGCATCTGAAGCAAAGATTAGGTAATCATGCTCTATTCCGGCGAGCAATACAGGGAGAAAGCGACAACATGGATGATTATGTTGGCAAGCTTAGGAAACTAGCATTAAACTGCAACTTTAGTGACCTAGAGGATGCTCTTTTAGAGTAGGTGATTGATAGATTGTTCCTAAGTAATTAGAAGAAGATTGCTCCAAGAGAGAGATTTAACTAGTTCCATGGAAGTATTTGGCATGCAGGCAAATGCACTTGAAGATGGAGCAGAGGTAAAACAGGTTAGTCATTTTGTTTCAGGCAAACTAAAGCCAAAGAAATATTATCAACCTGTTCCTGGCAAGATAGAAAAACCTAAGACACTAAACATTAGGTTAGGAAATGTACCAGGCATGGTAGCACCGAACATACCCTATAGAACAGGGGTGTGCAACCTTCGGCCCAAGGGCCGCATGCGGCCCTCAAAGGCTTTCATTGCGGCCCTTTCTCCTAAAAATAAATAAACTATAGTGCGGCCCTCAGAGAGAGAGAGAGAGAGAGAGAGGAGAGAGAGAGAGAGAGAGAGAGAGAGAGAGAGCCTCGAACTGAATATTCCATCAACTCTTTCTCAATCTCTCTCTCTCTCTCTCTCTCTCTCTCTCTCTCTCTCTCTCTCTCTCTCTCTCTCCTCTCTCTCTCTCTCTCTCTCTCTCTCTCTCTCTCTCTCTCTCTCTTGTGTTTTCATCAACAACCCCTCCTCAATAACCGATGGTACGAGGGGTCATCGTAATCAGTAACCCCTTTTAAGATCATTGTAAACACCGAAACGATCATTATTTTTAAGGTTGGATGTTTACACTTTTTACACTCTCTGCTATGCTTTGCAGTACAGCCGTAAAGGAATTAATATAGTTCTCAGTTTATCTCAGACTCAAGTGGTGAAATCAGTGTGCTTCATTTGTTGTGGTTGATTTGTGATTACCGGTATTCTAAGTCTAACTCTAACTAAGTTGTTTATGTTGCAGTTTTGTGATTGGCTTTAGAAAACTTGCAAGCAAAACATTTTGAGAATTATATATTTCTGCTGAAATTTGGTACTAATTATATTGCAATCTATTACATTATTCTTAATTAAAGCCTTTAATTAAGAAAAACGTAATAGATTGCAATATAATTAATACCACATTTTCAGCAGAAATATATAATTCTCAAAATGTTTTGCTTGCAAGTTTTCTAAAGCCAGTCACAAAACTGCAACATAAACAACTTATATATATTTTGCTCAGCAGGCGAGATCTTATTGCACTAATAATGGCTTCTACGAGTAAAAAACGCAAGATTTCAGATGTAAACCGGAGTTTTCAAGAGAAATGGGCTGAATAATATTTATGCATACAATCAGGGGGGAAAGCATTGTGCCTTGTGTGCCATGAAACCATTTCTGTTTTAAAAGAATATAACATCAAAAGACACTACATCACAAAGCACAAAGAATATGAAAATATGACAGGTGAAGCACGCAAAGAAAAAATATCATTCTTGCAGAAATCTCTGAAAGGACAACAGTCAGTGTTTACAAAGAAACTTAAGAAATATGATGCATCTCTCAAAGCAAGCTTTTTGCTTAGTCAAATCCTTGCAAAAACACTCAAGCCCTATTCTGATGGTGAGGTAGTTAAAAAATGTTTGTGTAGCCTCAGACAATATGTTTCCTGACAAAAAGAAACTAGTTGAAAACATAAGCCTTTCAAGATATACTGTTGCTAGATGAATAGACAGTCTTTCAGGGAATTGAAAGTACAATTGCCAAGGGAGTTAGTGCTTTTTCTTCATACTCTGTTGCTCTTGATGAGAGTTGTGACACCGCAGACACTGCACAACTGGCTGTGTATATTAGGGGAGTTGACAATGACTATAATATTACAGAGGAAATGGCTTCACTACAAAGCATGAAGGGGACCACAACAGGACAATCTATTTTTGATGAATTGGAAAAAGCATTGGCAAGGTTTGGACTGGACTACACTAATTTAGTTTCCATTACAACAGATGGTGCGCCTGCGATGTCTGGTCAGAGAAATGGGTTGTTGGATTCCTGAAGACTAGAATGGGGTCTCAAAATATTGACTTCGGTTCACTTATTGTCCTGCATTGTATCATACACCTGGAAGCTTTATGTGCGAAGACAATAAACTTTCAGCATGTGACTAATATTCTCGTGAAAGCTGTCAATTTCATTCTGTCAAGAGGTCTAAATCACCGCGAGTTTCAGCAGTTAATGGCAGATATTGATGCAGAGTACAGTGATGTGAAGTATTTTTGTGAGGTAAGGTGGCTAAGCAAAGCAGGAATGTTGAAGAGAGCATATGACCTTTTGGAAAAAATTGCGCTGTTCTTAGATATGAAAGGTAATGCTATCCCTGAATTGAGAGATAAGGAATGGAGATGTGATTTAGCATTTTTAGTAGATATAACTGATCATCTTAGTGCACTGAATGTTAGACTTCAAGGAAAAGATCAACTAATAAATGAGATGTTCTCACTGATCAAAGGCTTCCAGATAAAATTGCGTCTGTGGGAGTCACAAATCAGAAACCAAAACCCAGCCCACTTTCCTACACTGAAAAACCATGACACTAGCAACCCTCATTATCAGAAGTATGGTGACAAATTGGCAGTCTTACGAGAGGAATTTTCAGAAAGATTTGGTGACCTCAAGAAACATTCACAAGCCATTGAAGTCTTGGCTTCTCCTTTTTCTGTGGATGTGACAGCAATTCCCGAGGACATACAGATGGAAATAATTGAACTACAGTGCAATGATGAACTAAGAAAGAAGTTTGATGATAGTTCAGTATACCAGTTTTATAAGAAGCATGTATCAGTAACAGTGTATCCAAAACTCTCTGCTCATGCAAGGAAAATGATGGCAGTGTTTGGTAGCACATATGTATGTGAGCAGCTTTTTCAAAAATGAATCTAGTTAAAAACAAGCATAGGTCTTTACTTACTGATGAACATTTGGAATGTACCCTGCGTGTAGCCACATCATCCATACAGCCTGATTTTGATGAGTTGGTGTCCCAAATGCAACATCAACCATCTCACTAGGGTAGCCTTTCATTTGCTCAGTAATGATTAGGAAAATGTCTGTGTTTGATAATTCTTATGTTAATGATCCCAGTTAACCAATAATAAGTAATTATTTATGTTTGTACATTATAATAATAAGGTACGGTAGCCTTTCATTTGCTCATTTATGGT
>JAXCGZ010006559.1:10000-12500 GCA_037179515.1 Halocaridina rubra
TCTCATCATTATCGCTCCCTGACAAGTTATATATATATATATATATATATATATATATATATATATATATATATATATATATATATATATATATATATATATATATATATATATATATATATATACATACACACACACACACACACATATATATATATATATATATATATATATATATATATATATATATATATATATATATATATATATATATACATATACATATATATATATATATATATATATATATATATATATATATATATATATATATATATATATATATATATATATATATATATTTAGTACACTGAAGTACCTTGATAAACTTGACAAAGCACTGAGATATCCCTCTGGGTTTCTCATAAAATCTATATATTTATGTAAAGAAAGAATTGGAGGATTTTAGTTCCCTTTACTAGACACCATGAATTTAAATCGAGATGTAAGGGCAGCATTCAGTATCATACACAGCTCTGATAGAATAACTTTTTCTATGCCTACAGCTACACTGAGTATTCTTGGATATTCATTACACATCTTTTATTATCCTTTCACATCTGACAAGTCATTACACTCTCCATCTTTGTTTCTCTTTACTTCATGTAATTTTCGTGCCCAGACCCGATGAAGGCTGTTTTATTTTATTATTTTATTGGCCCGTCCTGGTGTCACAATAAAAAAAAGAAAAAAATCCGAGTTGAGGTGTTTAAGCACAAAAGGATTCTGAAGATATGTTCTACATAGTACAGAGAGGCTTATTACTGAAATTCAAAGAATGAGGGTGGTGTCCATGCTAGAAGCATACTTGATTTTAAAAAGGTACAAATTAGGCAGCGAGAATGGGGATTTAATAATATTCCCTAGGACATGCACTAATCCCTTCTTCTCTTAACCTTCTACTACTCCTACAACGAATACTACTACTAATTCTACTATTACTACTATGGATGCCTATTCTCCAATAATAATTTGTATTGTAAGTATTGTTTAGCGTGGCCTTTACGATAATTATATTATTGTTATTATTATTATTATTATTATTATTATTATTATTATTATTATTATTATTATTATTATTATTATTATTATTATTATTATTATTATTATTATTATTAATATTATTATTATTATTATTATTATTATCACAAAGACGATAATTGCACTAGAAAGACTTCCTCTACTTTTCAGTAAATTTCAAACTACATTTGAAAGAATACAAGTCTGGAAACCCCAAACAATACTACTACTCGGTTAAAAAATAAGCGAAAGAACGTTCAGACATAATCAGCTTAGCATTCTAACGAAATAATGAAATAGAGTGCAGTGGAGAATTCAATTCATTAGACATAAAGTAATGAGAATGGACAGAATGCACAAAAGGTCTAATCTTTGGAATTTCACTGAAATGGGTGAAACCTGAAAATTTTGAGGATGAACGACATTGAGGTCCAATCTATCGCTAAATTTGTCTTTAAAAAGCATACAAATTGTAGAACGAAGGCAGTATATGCTTTCTTAGCAAACATAAGGCTTAGTTTTATGGATATGAAGAAAGATATGCTTACAAGAATTTATGTGATTTCTTATAGGCTTCAACCGCAAAATACAACACCCGTTTGGAAACTGTACATAAAACAATATATTAACAAATTGGGAAATTAATATGCAAACTGCAAAGCAGTTTTCAAATTGTGAAACTTCGAAGTTAGATTTACCACTACTGGAAGTCAGATGAATAAGAGAGCAATACGGTATAAACATAAACATTTCTCCATGGCTTTGTCAGGCTGTGAGGAAGCGATACTCTGACAAAGGATGTTGCTGAAACATTCAAAATTCTAAGGAAATATATGACAATTATAAGTGAATTGGAAAACCGGCCAATAGACCGAAGGAAAAATATACTAAAATATATAAGTACAATAAAATGCACAATTATAGTATAAGTACTCAAATAAATGAAAAGATAAATTGCAATTAAAAACGGCTCTGATAACCTCTCATCAATACGATCCTATTGGATATATCATTATTTGTTTTCCCAAAGTACATTTGTCCAGACCATATTCTTCATTCACGTAGACCAGTAAAGTCTGTAGTTTACAATTAGTACAATAAGTTGTAACATTGTTGATGAAATATTGCTTTAAAAGTAACTAATGCATGTACAAATGTGGCTGTTTGGTTCACTTTCAGAATTTAAGTGATCTTTTAACTAATGCATTCTCAAATAACGCTGACATTCAAGATTCATTTGCCCTTCATGTTTAGCAGATTATGTGGTATATAATATAGTTTATTATGTGGATGATTTTTTTACTTTTCATGCTATAAGGATATTCCTGACAAATATGCAATGATTCTGAATACAGTTACAAATTTCGGAAAATAGATTCAAGGCTGAATGGTGTTCAATTTAACTCAGTTATTACGACCACACATCTATGCCAGCTTATTTTTTTTTTTTTATGAGTGTGACACCAGGACGGGTCAAAAA
>JAXCGZ010006559.1:20000-35543 GCA_037179515.1 Halocaridina rubra
GGAAAGAGTTTTGATTGAAGAAATCCATTCACTTCCTAATCAGAGACACGTTGGCAAGAATCTTGAGGAGGCAATTATCAGTGTACTGAAGACTATTGAAATCAAGAATCTCTTCATTGTCCTTCAGACTCCTTTAGGTAAGTAGAGTCTTACCTATTAATTTGTGTTATATAGATGAAACCTCTCTACATATAGAGTATACTAAATCTGAACACTAAACTATATAAAACATTAATATCAATACAAATAATAATTGAAGACTTAGAAAAGTATATATTTATATATATTCCAAATTCAAGTTGTATTGCAAAGTTAGAGATTCTCACTTTGTAGTACAACCTAAAGAAGCCTATCTAGCCAATGTATATATAGACTGACTGCTTAAGGCTGTACTACAAAATGAGAATATCTAGTTTTGCAATATAACTTGCATATGGAAAATGTGTAATTATTTTGTGTCTAAGTCTTCGATTATTATTTATTATTGATATTCTGGTGAAGTAATGCAAGAAAATCTCTGTTGCTTGTGATATATATATATATATATATATATATATATATATATATATATATATATATATATATATATATATATATATATATATATATATATATCCATCCATATACCAAAGCCATATTCTCCCTTATAAGGAGGGTGGCTGAGTCAGAGACAATACTTTGACTTTTTTGTGGGAATTAGATGCAGAGGAGGGGTTTCCCAGTTCCCTTGCTCCGCCCAATTTAGTCGACTTTTACGACACGCAGGGGAACACGGAGGAAGCCATTATATATCAAAGGGAGTGTCAGCCATCAACTACCCCCACGTACAGAGCTAGTATAAAAAATAAAGCTCACTACATTCTTGAATAAATCAGGAGGCTTTATATTATTCCCATCACAATCTTTAAAACACATACTAAGGATTAACTTACCTAAAACCAAGAATATAAAGTAATGAATACTAAGGATGAATACTAAAAATCTAACCGATCTCCTGCCTTCGATCCTAAGAAGAGAGAGGCACCAACTCTAATCAAAATTTTCCCCCTTATGTTCTATGATATGATAATCAAGTACAGACACCACTCACGACATGCCCCTCAGGAAAACTCATTCTGAAAAACAAAATAATAAAGAATCTAGAGCTCATAAAATACACACACACCCAAATCTTCATTATAGTATATATTACTTTGTTAGTTGAATTTTTGAGTGAAAACATTATTGGCACTAGGAATCGTTAAATGTATTATCTTTTAACTAAAAGATCTCTCTGAAGAAGTTTCGCCATTTTAATCTCTCGAAAATGTAACGTGTATGTTCTCAGTTTTCACACATATATTTACCAACAGCTCTGACGAACACCGTAAAATCAAATTTGCATGAAAAGCTCTCTTAAAAACATTAAAAAGAATATTTGACTATACAGTTTTTCCTAATTAATATTATGCAAATAGACTGTCCTTGTCATTATCAAACATTTTCGTGCGATGGATGTAAATTTTTAGATAATTTCTTGGTAAAAGTAGCCCAAATAACATTAAGGACTATCTGCAGCTTATATATCAGTCACTTCAACAAAGTGACACGACCAATGTCCACTTCACTTTTTCCACTTAAGTTTTTTGAAATATCCACCCATACAAAAATATAAATATATGAAAAAGATAAACAAAAAACCCTATTCCCTATTAATATAATTTAAAACAAATTCCAATATATATTCAAATATTTAAATATCAGTAATAACGAAAACATATGTTTATAACGAAGCTGATTCTGAAACAAACTGTCACTGGTCTACCGGGGGTCCACAAAGTCTGGGTACAAATTTCACTATGCAGACCTATTCAATCGAGTTCACCTGAATTTTGTAAAGCGCATCAAATTATGCATTGAAAATGATGGAAATCATATTGAAAATATTATTTATCAACATTAGATTTAAATAAAATTGTTTTGTTTTAAAAGGATGTTAAAAACAAAACAATTTTATTTAAATCTAATGTTAATAAATAATATTTTCAATATGATTTCCATCATTTTCAATGCATAATTTGATGCGCTTTACAAAATTCAGGTGAACTCGATTGAATAGGTCTGCATAGTGAAATTTCCTATGTACCCAGACTTTGTGGACACCCTGTAGATGGAGAGTATCAAGGAATATCACATTTGCAGATAGTTGTTTTCTTGACGTACTCTGGAAAAACAACGCAGCTGTGCAAGTCTTCCAACTCCATCCTTGGATGACCGTGATCTCAAAATACAATTACCTCTTGCGTTCACAACATATTCTGATAGGCTCTCTGGAATGGATTACACATGTTATGACAGAGGTACTGTTTTATATGGTATTTTTTACATAATATCATTTTGTATCGTTGTTATCGAAGGGTGTATTATTTAGATATATCAATAACATAAACTAGTCTGTCTCTCAAGTTATGTGTATACATGGTAATAGAGAGAAAAAAAATAAATATATCTTAACTTTGCAGGTAAAGAAGCTATACAACGAGAATAGGCTCAATGCAATCGTAAGTGTGAATATTTATTTTGTTATTTTTACCAAAAGATAAAATCTTGTCAAAAATAAAACGCAGTATGTGAGAAGCACTGTAGGCTGTATAAATAGCGTAAGTGCTTCACTAGTAAATATTAGCATACCTCCCTTGTATATATTTACTCCATCTACTCTCACCTTATTCTTTTTAAATGAAGCTTACCTGGCTTCTTTCCAAGTATATTATTGCACTCCTTCGTCACTTAATTAAAAATTATCCCATTCATAATATATGAGAAATATCGCCTAAGTATTTATGTGAAAAATGCGATGACTTTGTACTCACTAACCTCTATAAGGATTCTACGATAATAATGTTACCAATTTTGTCTATTGAAGAACACGAAATGGATATGGGTGTACACAGAGGAGTTTTCCTCAGAACCACCAACATTTCCAATAGCGTCAGTATCTCAATTTAAGTCCTCAGCCTCAATGCTCTTCACAGAGGTTATGGAGGAGATCACTCGTAATCTGATGGAGGGGATTCGAGGCATTCTTATAGTCCAGGAGGAGTCTGAGCAAATGATCCAAGTGGAAAAGGATGAGATTATACAGAGAAACAAAAGGTTAAGTCATATTACTGCAATTCCCTTCTTGTTAACTTCAGTTGGAAAAGCAATACATAACCAAGTAATTTTTGAAACCTTTCTTATTACTTTATTAATTACGCTTGAAAAAAATGATAAAAAATATATATATTTAAGATGCTCATCAATATAAGCTCTAGAAAGATCTAATTTAACATGATTTTTTTTTTACAAAACAGGGTAGAATCTATATTTTTCTCTCGGTTTTGACCGTTTCAGATATAAGCCATAAACTGAATAATTCCATATCGTACTTACTTGCGAAGTGAAGTTATGATTTTTTCAAAGTACTTCTTGTTAATGGTATTCCAATGGTAAGCAAGCAGTATGCAAATAAACAATACTTTAATTTAAAGTTCTTATTTCTATTTTACAGAAAAGAAACCATTAATAAATGTAAACTTGCTTTCATTCTCCATTAATGAACATATCATGCCATCAGCATCTATTCCTTTTTTATTTTTTTTATCTCAGTTAAGCGGCATTTCTGTGCCTTAAGTGCAATATGTTTTGCTTACCAGCAGTTTCGTCAAAATAGCCAGCATAGAAGCTCCTGGAAATGGTTCGTGGAACTTGAGACCAGCAGCTGTCTGGGATAATGGAGACCTTCGGGTTACTAAGTCTCTGTGGCCAGCGTTGCCTTTCAACTTTTATAAAAGGACAGTAAAGATGTCAGTTATTCAGGTACAGATGAAGTAAATATTTCTCTATTATCAAGCATATATTCTATCAAATTTGAAATAACTCATGAAGAGAAAAATAAGTTTGGGACAAAATCAGAGTAACTATTTATCAATATATTTATGAGCATACTCTCTTTAATGCAACTCCATCTTCGTTCCATCTCAGTTAATTAGGACAAACAGGAGTTTTAGAAATATAAGCCCAAGCTTGTTTTTGCAGTACGGTATAAGAAAAAGATACTATTCACTATATATAACATCATTTGCCTTCAGAAACCGGTTGTATTTGTTCACAAGAAAGGCAAAGGGTTGAACGAAGCAGGAGGATACCTGAGCGAGCTTATGATCATCTGTCGAAGTCGTCTCAACTTCACTGATGTTCTTCTGCCTGCTTTGGACTTCGGGGTCAAAGATCCAAATGGCACTTGGAATGGCATGGTTGGGGCACTTGTCCGTAGGGTATGGAAAACATCTCTTTATCCATTAGGCGTTCACACAATTTTGAAGGTGTAGATGAAGATGAGTTTTATGTTAAACGTGCATATGACGATACTCAGCGAGAAGGTAATAGAACCTTTTAACGCTAGTTGAAGGTGCGATTAAAATGGAACGTGACTTTAAGGAAACCGGGCAAGTTTAGCGCCTCTCTAAGCTAGCTGAGGCTAATATGTAATTCAAACTTGACCATTGGGAAACTCGGAGAATTATGTATGCATGTATGCCAAAAGATCCTGGCAGACAAGGGATGCAAATTTAGCAAAAACATAAATAAATAAATTAATTAATATTACTAATATCTACAAATATAGCAAAAAGATAATCATATATTATCTATATTTCCGTATTTCAGGAGGCTGATGTAGCTCCATTGGATTTCAGTCCAACTTCAGCTAGAGCCGAAGTCATCGATTTCAACTATCCAATTGGTGAAGATTTCTTGGTTATCCTATCAAAGGCACCTCATATAGTTATCAAACCATTTCTCATCCTGCAGATATTCAGTCCACAGGTAAATATATATATATATATATATATATATATATATATATATATATATATATATATATATATATATATATACATATATATATATACATATATATATATATATATATATATATATATATATATATATATATATATTTATATTTATATATATATATATATATATATATATATATATATATATATATATATATATATATATATATATATATGTATGTGTATATATATATATATATATATATATATATATATATATATATATATATATATATATATATATATATATGTATGTGTATATATATGTATGTGTGTATATATATATATATATATATATATATATATATATATATATATATATATATATATATTAATAAGACAATCTATTTGTACTTTTTTACTTAAAATGTCCCAGACTTCATCATGCTGCTTATATATGATTGATCTCTTGTCATTAGAAAAGACGTACAGAAATTTCACTTGCATATACGTATATCACGTATGTTCTGAATCATATTTTTCTTACTAGTAGTCTATATAGCGCTCAGTTTTTACTAAAAGCTATTTTGTTTGGCTGTGCTTTATGGAAGGAAAATATTGCAAACTATGCCCTTCATCATCACAGCAAGCATGACATGAGGTGGAAATACATATTGTAATTTACTATATCTCAGTTAACATGCGCAGTCTTAGCATCACAAAACCCTTTCATTTCAATTACAATTATTCCTTCCATATCCAACTTAGTGGCATCTGTCCAGGACAGTTTGATGTTAAGTCTTCCTCCATTTACGGTTCTTTTTCTATGCCTACATCGACACTGAATATTCTTTGACATTCATTACACATATTTTATTATCCCTTCACATCTGACAAGTCATTACACTCTCCATCTCTGTTTCTCTTTACTTTATGTATTCTTCGTGCCCAGGCCCGATGAGGGTGGCTTTATTTTATTATTTTTTTGCCCGTCCTGGTGTCACAATCATAAAAACAAAAACAAAAAGAAAAAAGCCAGGGTTCTGTGGGGTTTATAGCTGGATAAGCAAGCGGCTAGCTAGTCCTCTGCTTTATTTAGCCATAAAACTCCACATGTAGGCTTTATGGCTGGATAAAGCAGTCGGCTAGCTAGCCCTCTGATATATCCAGCCATTAACCCCTCATGTAGGGTCTATAGCGGGATCAAGTAGTCCACTAGTTGTCCAGTGCTTTACCCTGCCATAAACTCCCATAAAGATTTATGGCTGGATAAAGCAGCAGACTAGGCAGTTCTCTGTTTTGCCCAGCCTTAAAAGTCATAAGTAGGTTTTATGGCTGAATAAAGCAGTCAACTAGCTAGTCCTCTGCTGCATGATTTAGGTATATAACAATTAACATACACTACCAAAAAGAGGACTTGACACAGTAACTTTTCACAATGCAGAATTAATAAAGGAGTTAATCTGATTTATCTAAGGCAAAATATAAACATTTTATCATGTTGAAATATAAGTGCATTAAATATGTTAAAGAAGGACAAGACAATTTCAGTTGAGTGCAACCATTCATAAGGTTGAAGCTTCTCGCAAACGGCTCATATCAGGTCAGTGTCATTTGATAATGACACTGACAGTAGGTCAAAAGTTCGCTTAAAAATTTCTGTTTTTTTTTTCTCATAAGGGCGTCCTTTGTTCATTAATTGACATTTTAAATAAATACCGTTGCACTTTTTTTTTCTTATATTCATTCTTTAGACCAAGATGCATTACTCCTCATCAAAAAAAAATCTTCATTAGCTTTGCATAACACAAACATGTCTAAAGCCTCATTTCAACTGTTTTTGAAAGTAAACTATCTTCATCTTTCACTCACT
The DNA here is from genome assembly GCA_037179515.1 of Halocaridina rubra. Classification (NCBI taxonomy): domain Eukaryota; kingdom Metazoa; phylum Arthropoda; class Malacostraca; order Decapoda; family Atyidae; genus Halocaridina; species Halocaridina rubra. Next base: position 26,694 of record JAXCGZ010006559.1, read on the forward strand.
TTTACCTTTAATGTGCTGTGTGCATATCTTTCTAATTCTACATATCTCTTACCTTTTCAAATCTTTTTATATCATGTAATCAACGCATTCCAGGTACATGAAATTTTCTTTACACATGTACCACTAAAGTTTTTCAAATTATAATATTAGAGTATATTATAAAAAAAAATAACTAGAAAACTCAATATGCTTCGCACAACTCTAGGAAACTTCAACTTTTTTTTCGCAAGTCTTGGCATCTTCAGCTTTTTCTTTCTGCAATGCCTGAAATATAAAATAATTTTTATGTAATTCTTGGAAAATTCAACTTCCTTCACGTGCATAATGACCTTTATTCTTGAAACTCTTGGTAAATTCTACTTCCCTCGTGTAGCTACTGGCAAATTAAAATGTATTCGTGTAAGCCTGGACAAAGTCAACTTTCTTCAAATAGCTATTGGTAAATGCAGCTTTCTTCGTGCAATACTGCATCTTGTTTTCATTTAATTTCTAAGGCTCGATTTCTTAAACAGTGTAAACCTAAGATACCATATTGTTAATTAGCTAGACACACATAAATGGATTTCATAAACTCATCTGACGCAGTTCTGTGTATGGCTAGGATCCCATGTGGGATCCTAGCCATACACAGAGCCACGTTAGATGCCTTTATGAAATCCATTTGTGTGTGTCTAGCTAACTAACAATATGGTATCCTAGGTTTATACTGCATAAGAAATCGGGCCTAAGTAACAGTGAGACCATTTTCAGTCATTTTTTTTTAATCTCAGTCATTACCCAACTCCAACATTCACTTAAGCATTATAGAACATACATTCATGGTATGCATAACATCTGATCAGGATTCAAAACCACAGTACTATGACAAAACCATCAATGTAGGTAGTAATGACTAGCAGTGAAGAAATAGGAAACCTTCAGTGATATAGTTTTGGATTACTGTCAACTGTTTGTTACGGTCCAGATGGGTAATTACGAATTATATATATATATATATATATATATATATATATATATATATATATATATATACATATATATATATATACATATATATATATATATATATATATATATATATATATATATATATATATATATATATTGCATTTAAATTATTTTCGGCTTCAAGAGATCCAGCCAATATAAAAAGGGGAGGGGAGGGGCAGGGAAAGATGAAGCAAGAGCGATATGGATAAATAATTCCCATACGGTAAACCAGAAATTGGAAAGTTCTAACGAAAAAGTTAATAAATGAATAAAGACAAATACTCATTGTCCTTACTGCAGAATTCTTTTTATCCGTTTTCGCACGGCACTTGTTATCCATGATTATTACATCGAAACCCTTCTTTTAATTACATATGGCTTATTAACATCCTGAAACTTACAAAATCATATATATATTTTTTGTATTGTTTTATTACCGTAAAAATGGCTGAACAGCTTTCTGAAAATGTAAAGTGACTTATTATTGCCCTTTTAATTTGGCATAGATAGTTTATGTCTTTCTGAATAAGAAAAATTGCTTAATTATTATATCACTTTTGCTAACCATCGCTTTTCATCTTATTGAAGCAGAAAAACTACGCATTGGACAATATTTCTCACTTGGCAGTACTATGCAGGAGAGTCAATCTTGATCATAACTAAGCTAGGTCATGGTGATGCTACTGGGAAATATATAACCTCACATATCTAATGACGCATTCACTGAACTTGCTGTTCGCGCACAGACATCCATACGAGGGGCAACGCTACACTAGCAATCTTAACCCAAGGAGGTTCAAGCAAAGCGATGCAATATGAACCAATTTTGGGGGTCAAAAATTTAGAGCTCCATTTCCTTAAATGTTTGTTTTCAGTGTACTGTACTTCTTTGATAGAAATTGGTACTTTAAAGTTTTATAAACATTTGCTTAAAGACTTGATTTCCTAAAAAGATGTCAATATAAACCAAACTATTTCAAGTAATTATTTTATGTCAGTACTATGTTTATGTGAACTACAAAAGAATCCAACACATGAGTAGTGAATTTAAGGTTGTGAAAACATTATCACTGAGGAGTGACTTTATTGAAACCTCTCACTATCCCTTTCGAACACATACATCACAAAGATTAACAATCTATCCATCTACCTACTCACTTACCTACCCAACTATTATTTATTAATCCCTATAACTATATCTATAAAACTGTTAAATCTACTCCTTCATTTATTTCCAGGCATGGGCATGCATAGTAGGAGCGGCATTACTGATGGGTGTGGTTCTGGAAATGCTGGTGAGACTGGAATACAAGGTAAAATATCCTCTCGGTGATAAGGACATGAGATCTTCTCATCAATGGAGCAACGTGTTAATGGTCTTTGTCTATCAGGGTAAGTATTAAATCTTTTTTAGTACTGTACTGGATACTTTTAAGGACCACCTTTGTCAATACTTCTAAGGACGAACAAATTTCTTTTCCATCTATGGTGCCTTTAACACTTTCTGTTAGCACCTGACTTCAATTTTAGACATTTGTGATGGCATGAATAGAGTTATACCTGTTATGACATTTTGTTGAGTAATATTATGACATACGAAGTTTATATTAATACTGAAAATTATATGATGAGATAGTATGCCATGATAGGTTATATAAATTACTTTCTGCTAGTCATTTTAAGTCTGACTATTTTATTCTCTAAACATAAAGCTTGGTACATTGTAATATGGATGAATGACCGTACGTTATATTTCATCCTTAACCAACACTGAGTTGCTAATATATATGAATGACTGAACACAGTGTCCTATTGACATGTTTCAAAGATTGTCTTGGTAAATGTAAAAGGCTTTTTAACTTCAGTTTATGGTATTCATTACTTGATAAGTCATCAGCATAAACGAGAAATATTTAGCAAACCTGCTTTACCAAGAAATAAAGGAGAATTAACTTCGCAACTTTACTGGTATAATACATATATAAAGAATACATTACACATATAAAACAGCATCTATAAATAATTACATAGCGGGGATGATGCAAAAATCATAGGTCATGAGCTCCTGCAATATAAATACAAAATCTAAATTTTATGCAGAAGAAGAGTGACGACTGTTTACTAAATAAAATATATCAATAGGGAAAGAATCCAACAAAGGATTTTACAGAAAAATGACTGTTCAAATACAAGTGACCAGAAATAATTATGTAGCTAAATCAGAACAGAACTAATGCTAAGAATATTTCTCATATTTACCTAAAGGGAATAATTAGAATAATCTGAAAAGTAATCATTTCGGTACAAAAAGGCCAGTGAATAGCGTCATTAGACTCGCAATTATAACTAAGATGTGTCAATCACTGAACATAACATGTACACCTAAAAACATTATTTACTAGAATATACTTGAGTCTCTCATGTCCAAGCAAGCATTCATTAATTTGTAAAATTTCCATACATTTAGGTAGCAACTGGTGGCCTGAAGGTTTTGGAAGTCGTGTGGGGGCGATTGGCGTTATGTTTATGGCACTAATTATTGGCTCTCTTTACTCTGGCTCCATCACTGCAATCCTGGCTATACCCTTTAAGTAAGCAGTCTCTACCTGTCTCTAGAAAAGAACTTTAGTACAGATTACATTAATAAATGATTGGTATAATCTTCACAACGAATTGGGATATCACTGAATATCTCGACTTGATTTCTCTTTGCAATGTAATGAAATTAATAACAATACAAGTAAATGCGAGTATCTTCCATAAAATATATACATATAAAATTAATGCTGAATACTCATATCCTTTAATGGCAAAAAATTTGGAGCGCTTTCGCAACCTAAAGTCAAGTGCGGTTCATTGAAACCGGTCATCCTGAACCAGTGAATCCGAAATAAAATGGGCTTCAGTTTCTCATAAAATGACACTCAGCGATGCCATACGTTGACAGAAACAGACCCATGTTCTCGTTCTTTCAGATTCACCAGCTCAGGGTTTGTAAAATGTACCGGACTTGGTGACAGTTTGCTCTTTAACATAAACCTGCTCATAAATGGGTAACCAAAACTACTCGTATTATTTCCTTTTGTATGATTGCTACGGAACAAACTCTGTGATACACGTTTGCTTCCTAAAGTTAATGCCATTTTCCTAACCCGTATTGACAGATCCAAACCACTAGACTCTGCAGCACACTTAATTGCCAGCAACATTCCACCCGTATTAAGAACAATGTCGCAGTACTATTTCACGCTGGTGAGTTTCCATGTATTTTACTTCTGTTGTAAGACAGTCAATCAGTTTAGATCTGTATTCTAGAATCCATTATAAATACACAGTTATTATTTTTTTTCTTGTTTTAGGGTATATGTACACTTATATAGAGCGCAATTACCAACATATTTTATTTTTATTTATTTCTTGGGAAAATTTTATATGATTTTCTTTCATTTGTAAGGCCATCACTTAGCTGTTTTAATTCCAACTGTTAACAAATGATTTCTATCTTAAATACAATTATGTTAAACAAAGTTAGGATCAGAACTAGCAAATCCGCTAAGAATGCCCAAGGAGTCAGAGGTATAATGAAAAGAAATTCTTCACCAGAACCTCTTAGGTGAAAGATGAAGAGGGTAGTGGTATTCCTAAAGGGGTAAACCCTTATAAATCAGCAAGCTAAAAGGGTATAATAATCAAATCTAGTATTAGCGACTTTTACCGTGGTGTTAAGGAATATAAGGATAATTGCCATGTGATAAAGCGGTGAGGGTAACCCAGCCGCAGCTGTCGAGCTCATTGTAGGATATCCTTACCCGCTTTACCTTGTGGGTGACCCAAGCAGGGTGGAAATGGGGTAACGTGGCACCCTTTTTACCTAAGGAGCTAAGAGGAGTGGCTGAGGTATTTGTGGATTGTGGTAAATGCGCGTTTCTTGGCGCGACCAACCCCCTTACAAGCGGGAATGAGGCCATGTGTATATGTATATTTATTATTATTATTATTATTATTATTATTATTATTATTATTATTATTCTTATTATTATTATTATTATTATTATTATTATTATTATTATTATTATTATTATTATTATTATTATTATTATTATTATTATTATTAGTAGTAGTAGTAGTAGTAGTAGTAGTAGTAGTAGTAGTAGTAGTAGTAGTAGTAGTAGTAGTAGTAGTAGTTGTAGTTGTATTAGTAGTAGTAGTAGTAGTAGTAGAATGGGCAAGCAATAAATTCAAATCTTAAAAATCTTATTCAGTGATGGCAAGAATATCCGTCTTGATCCGCTCCTATATACAAATAAATAAAAAAAAAATATTTTATGAAAGAAAGAGATATATGAGTAAATACTTAAATAATGATATAAGTTTGCTCTAAAGATCGTCGCAGAGAACGGTATCCTGCATCCAACTCTGGAGAGGGCTGTGACACTCAGTGCTGCCACAGTTTCTACGAAGGAATTCCTCATGAAGCTAGCCGATGGCACTTACGCTCTTGTGGGTAAGTGAAAAGCAGCAAGTCTCACATTTGGCATGAGGATAAATACACCACGTGTCTTTAGTATCCTTGGACATTTGAAATAGCTTTCATATTTTTTTTTCGTTGTGCCCCACTGTATGAAGTATACTGTGTAACGAACTCGATGTTGTATATGAAAAGTCTCTTAGTTCAGTTCAAAAAGTTTAATCTAACCTAACTAAGCATATATATATATATATATATATATATATATATATATATATATATATATATATATATATATATATATATATAGTATATATATATATATATATATATATATATATATATATATATATATATGCATATATATATATATATATATGTATATATATATATATATATATATATATATATATATATATATATATATATATATATATATATATATATATATATATATATATTTACAAATAATTTTTACCCCGACCGGAACTTGAACCTGGGACTTATAATTACTAAGCCAAGGCGCTACCAACTACACCACAGAAGGTCTTAAAAGGGATACAGACCTTACAGCTTATATCTGCTATACTAAGAATGAATGCATTCTATCTGAATGCCACTATGTTCATATTACAATTTCCCCCAGCTTCAATCGTGGTTTCGTTTCGCATTTAATTCAACTCCCAATTTCATTCGGGACCAACAATAACCAAATAAGCACATTGCCATATGTGAAAACATGAATCTTTTTACCTCCGACCGGGAGTTGAATTAAATGCGAAAACGAAACCAAGAGTGAGGTTGGGGGAAACTGTAATGTGAACATAGTAGCATTCAGAGAGAATGCATTCATTCCTAGTATAGCAAATATAAGCTGTAAGGTCTGTTTCCCTTTTAAAACCTTCTGTGGTGTAGTTGGTAGAGCCTTGGCTTAGTAATTATAAGTCCCTGGTTCAAGTCCCGGTCGGGGTAAATATGATTCATGTTTTCAAATATGGTAATGTGCTTACTTGGTTATATATATATATATATATATATATATATATATATATATATATATATATATATATATATATATATATATATATACACATATATACATATATATATGTATATATATATATATATATATATATATATATATATATATATATATATATATATATATATATATAATGCCTCTATCTTTCCATTATCTAACCATGACACCAATAAAACAGTCTTGCAAATACATAACAAAATGCTAAATGCAGCCAAAGGAGCACTCCAAAATAATCACCAATTTTCTTGTACAGAATCTCTTTGCAGCTCGAACCATCTCTGTAATTATTAAGCTAATAAAACAATTTACTTAAAATAATAACAATGTTAAATTCTGTATAAGATTTTTGCGAACATTCAAAATAATGCCTTGATTTAAAATGATTAAAACAAAATTTTTAAGATTATTAAAATGGTTGAAAATTAATTTTTACTAGCCAACGCGTGACCGGAGATAAATTTTAATAACATGAATAGTCGACCATTATGAAACTAATTCCCGTTGGCTTTCGGTTTTGGATATTTGTTTTAAAGAAGTTAACTTTTTACGAAACCGACATGAAATCGTAAGAGAACTCTTCTTCAAAAATGCTTCATCTCTCTCTCTCTCTCTCTCTCTCTCTCTCTCTCTCTCTCTCTCTCTCTCTCTCTCTCTCTCTCTCTCTCTCTCTCTCTCTCTCTCTCTCTCTCTCTCTCTCTCTCTCTCTCTCTCTCTCTCTCTCTCTCTCTCTCTCTCTCTCTCTCTCTTAATATTAATTTCATTCTTTTGATTATTCATTTATAAATATTAATCACTTATTTATCTATATACTCGTTTATGTCATGGGAATTTTTAAGAAATTTACTCGCATATATGTAGACTGTATTAGACATTACATACAATACCATTTCCATATAATTTTACTTTGGATTAAGGAAAAGAAAATCCCTCCCCCCACCAGTAGATATAGATATCCCTCTTGCAGTTCATCATCAATTAAATTTTTAATTTACGTTCATGATATATTAATCTAATCTACTGTGAAATGACATAGAAAACATAGTCCCCTCTTTTTCTCTTGAGAGGGGAATCCAATGATCGCATTGAATTTATTTCTTTATCTATTAATTAAACAACTATTAGTCATTCACTCATTGATTTCCTCGTATTATTTTTCATCTATCAACTTACATAATGAAAAATACATCCCATACATTGTGTGAGGACAGACAGCCACAGCACCGTCGTTGGGCGTGCCAATATCATCGAGAAGTCAGGAGAGCAATGTAAACTCTACATAGGAAAGGAGTCCTTAAGAATAGACGTCGATGTACTCGGATTCCAGAAAAATAGTCCCATATTCCATCAGTTTGATGACACGTAAGAAAACAAAAATTATAATAAATAACTTTAAAAATATCATGCAGTTCTAGAGTCATCTTATTCAATACTGACAATGAAGAGGGTTTTTAAGTGATTATTTAAAAAAATAAATAAATAAAGTATATATATATATATATATATATATATATATATATATATATATATATATATATATATATATATATATATATATATATAGTTACGTTTTACTTTGTTTTAAAAGTCTACTGTTGAAAATAAAATTCATAGAACTTTGCGTAATTCTTGATTTAGGATGCCATCTCACCAGCCACTATTATATTTACAGACTTAAGTGGTTGAAATATTATGGCATCATTGAACAAATCAAGAAAAAGTACTTCACGATTCCTTGTATGGCTGATATTATATCAGATGGACCTGAAGCTTTGACCCTCATACAGGTAATTAAAAGTCACTAGCCCACATCTAAGCTTGACACACACAAACACAATCACACGCAAATATATATATATATATATATATATATATATATATATATATATATATATATATATATATATATATATATATATATATATATATATATATATATATATATATATATATATATATATATATATATATATATATATATATATTCTTGACTGAATTCAGAAAACTTCCACTTACTCCATATAGTCGTTAGACACTCCCCAACCCCACTCTATCAACCCTGTCATACACTTTCTCTAAGTGCATAAAGTCTCAAAATGTGTCTTACCTTTCTCTAAAAACTTCTCACACACCTGTCTTACCACAAACTCCTGAAGCACACACCCTCCTCCTCTCTTGTACCCCCACTGTTCTTCCCCAATCAATCTCTCAGTACCTATCCTAATTCTCTCGATTAACAAACTAATTCCTCTACACTCTTTCTTAACGCCTTTCACTTTATAAAGTCGAAATACAAATGCACTCCTCCAATCAACTGGGATTCTCCCTTTCCTGAAACACTTTTATCAATCTA